>CADDXX010000138.1:108938-132462 GCA_902810485.1 Alauda arvensis | reverse complement strand
TGKRSWCTCTSTGAGAAATTTGCTTTTGGCTTTTGCAGGGAATCAGTTTGCCTTTAAATGAATGTATTGTTGACACTTAATCCTCAAAGCAGAATGCAGAGTATTTTTAGAGTGTTGACAATAAAGGACTTTGTTTTATTTTTATTTTAACAGCATAATCAATTGGATAACTAATGGCACTGGCCAATTTAATAGGATTAATCWGATTAAAACCCTACAAATGCAGCGCTGTTGCCAGTCTCATGGGAACCTACATTTCAAAATACTATAAAGTATGTGTAGGCATTTTAGGAGAAGAAAACAAAAAACCAAGAAAGAGCAAATAACTCATCAGTCAGTTGGAAAGCATCTGATTAATACTCTTGAGTACTGACTAGGATATGGAGGTGCAGCCTCTTTTTCCTGCAAAATATGTAACTAAGGAGAACTGGGGATTAGTAATTATTTGAGGAATTGAGTAGCTTAGTACAGAAGATTGGGATTGGTGCCAGTATACTGAAAATCTGGGAAAGTGTCTTCATGTAAATGACTTTATAAATAAAGCAAATCTCAAAATAAGTTTTATTTAATGCTTAGGGCAGTAAAAATTCTCTCTGAGACTGAAGTTTCAGAAGGCTTTCACCTCAGTGAAGCCCAAGACAGCTGTTACTTCCATCCCTTTTTGTGTGACTGCAAACATTTGAATAACAAGGTAGAAGTGGAAGGAATTCAGGTTAGAGATGAACTTTGTCATTACTACTTATTCAGGGTGATTTTTTATGTAAGTAAATTTCTTGAACCTGTCTCCACCATGTCCTAGGTTGCAATGTAAGATGTGCTAAAAGTGTGTATTCTATTACCATCTTCATGGGTTGTTGGAGCCAGGTGAGGCAGTGTTTTTTTTCCCTGCCCCCCCTCCTTAAGGACTATCTGCTAATGGCCCATCAGTGCCCTGCCCAATGACTCACAGGTGACTCCCCTCGGGAGCCATCTCTGCTTAATGGGCAATCAAGGACCCATTGTATGACTCATAGAATGTTATCAACCCATTGTGAGATGCTCTGCCCAGTGGGAGGAGCCAAGCATTCCCACCTGGATATAATCTGCACTTTGGGACAACACAGCCTGTGACTGGATTCCCAGAGGACAGGAGCTGCCAGATCTTTCTACAGGATCATTGCTGCTTTATTCAGACTGCTACAACCACCCTAATGAACAGGGTGTCAGGTTGTATTCCGACTCTGCCAAGGGTCTTTTCATTTGTTCCTTTTACTATTTTTTTTATTTTATAGTTTTCCTATTAAATTGTACTTCTGACTTAGTCTCTCACTGGTTTTTGCTTTCAAATCAGTACACACCACCAACAGCTATCCAAGTATTGGCTCTGGGGCAACAAAGGACAACTAAGAGTGAAGGAGGAAGCCAAAGCAGCTTTGCAGAACAGCTCAGAGCAGCTGTGAAACTGTAGTTCTGGAGTGGGATTTACAGTCCCAAGAAYGAGGCAGGAAAAACAAAAGGATCTTGTGAAAGATCACAGGACACACGTACCACTGTCCTCAGTCAAGGCAATTTTCATGTTTTCTGTCAGAGGAGACCAGGGTGAATCAGAATGAGTTAGCGGCATGCTATCAGGCACGGGGCTACAGCTGAGACTGGTTTTGGTAGATGGATACAACTGTTCTACAGTGTCAAGTCAGAGAGACAGAAGCAGCACAGATCTGTTGCCAGGGTTGCACTAACCCTTTTCAAATGACTGTGACACCCAAGCATCTTGTGGGTTGGCATTTAGTAGCCTATCTGCTCTCTTATATTTGCTATGTAAGTTTATTTGTGCTTTCACAGTATTAAAATACCACAGTAACTCRGCAGCCAGTCAACTGTTTCAGTATTACCTTGCCTCTGTTTGCTCATTTATTAACTTGGGAAAAAAATATTAGATCYGCAACAYTTGAAAAAGCAAGGAAAGCCACTCTGGACTTTTGCGCTTTCACTGGTTTGCTACAGCCTGCTACAGAATGTTGAGATGCTGTTGTGAAGTTTGTCCTGTATGGTGACCTCYGAGAGGGGCAGATGGAGCCTTGCTGGCAGAAGCATGGAGTTGGTTTGCTGAGTTGTTCCTGGGTTGTTTTTTTTCACATGTCCCTGTGCTTCTGAAATACTAGTTTTTTTTGGTCCATCTTGAAAGGTCAGCAGAAGTACACGTAGCAGTTCTCCTGTACACAGYTTCACTTCCCTCGGTGCTTTTCAGAGACAGCTGTGTCACACCAAGAAGGATAAAGTTACAATATATATGTGACCCATACTTGATGATCACTGGTGTAAGTCTGGTGTGCCCTGAATTTATTGCAACTGATAGGATACATGCTAGAGAGGCTATTGAGGGCTGAGGGATCCTAAATCCATGGGTTGTTGGCCAAGCAATATTTTCTTCTGAAGCTTTAATTTCTGGAGTCATTTTAAAGCCTTAACTGTGTCARCTAAAAGACCTCATGAATATTTTCCATTTAGAAATAAGCAAACAGCTGTTGTTACTTGTAAGTTTTCACTATTTCTCAAATTAGACAATTTCGGTCCAAGAGAGGAATGGAAATTCAGGGTGTTTTCATGAGTGAAACAGGAATTGTTCCTATGCATTTATTCCTCCTTCTACAAATATGACTGCTTTTCTGTTTCTCTTTCCTAATGCCTCTACTGTTAGTAAGACTAATTTTCTACTAAAATAGACTTGTATTTAGCCAGAGAAGCTTTACRTGCAGCTGGCCAAACTGTGAAGCCTAGGTCTGTGAGACTATTGTTCAAAGCTAAAGTTGGTATTTTCTCACCTACAGCTTYTTGTAGGACTGGTTTAACTTCTTGCAGAGCTMATCACAGGTGCTGTTATCAGWGCAGTATGAAGTGTAGAGGTCCAGAAGGCTTGGCTTTCMTGAAGASRGAGTTGATAAATGARGTGTTTGTGGACACAAATRGAACCCAGTGTCAGTGAAGCAGCACTCCTATAAAGAGTAAATTATGGGATAAATGTAACTCTTTTCCTCTTGCCACTTACAAAAGGAGTCTGTGGCAAGAAGRGGATGATAGTGAGAAACTGAGCAGGGGGAACTCCTGGGACAGGAGTTCAGTTTGGAAGTTTTGGTGCACGGTGAGGTGACCAAGAGGTGATTAAGTCATGCCATTTTTCCTGGTACGAGCAACAGTGCAAAAGATGGGAAGGTTTTTCTTTGTGGTAATGTTGGTGAATCTTGMTAATCTTCAGTATGATAAAATAGCTCTGGCTGGCTTCTCATCAGAATTAAGGCCTTCACTGGTAATGAGACAAGTGAAGCTACAGCACAATACAGGATGCAGCACCATGCCATGCAGAAWGAAAATCTTTGAAGGGATATGGCAAGTGCCTTCAGTTAAGGTTCCTGCTGTATGGTCTAGGTGAAGTCAAGTATGGGTTTAGTAAAAGGAACGTTTTCCATATTTTGCCTGTTATTTGCCTTACTTRATCACATAAACCTTGATTAAATAGTTACAGAACCAGTGGGTTTGCATCAGTAAACACTGAACGCTAAGACATAAACATGCTGGCTAGTCACAGGACTCTCCAGATGGATATGTTTTATCTGAATGGCTTTGAAGTTTTTTCCCTTATTTATATCAGGAATAGCTTTTAGATCTGTTGAGGTATAGTAATAAATTTACTGAACCACAAAAGAATTTATCCTCCTGCTTGCTTTCAGCTAATTACAACATCTTAAGGTATCTCAGGATAGTATGAACATCTGTTCCCTGAAAATTGACTCTTCTCAGACAATAATTATAGGGCTAATGAATGGAGTGGAGAATGGAATTTAGGAAACAACAAGGGACAGCTCTGCCTTTCTTTGCTCCCACCTTAGTACATTCCTTTCACTAGACTGACTTCCTAACATACCCTACAACAAACTGTCCAGATGCAATAGTACATTTTCTTTGGAAAAGGACAGAAAATCAGATAGTGGCTCTGGGACTTGAACACCTTACTGTAACAATTGGTGTTAGCATATCATCAAACACAGATAGTCCTGCCTCCTTTTCCACCCACTCTGAACCCTAGAGCACAATACCAGAAACAGATCTCTAGCAATTACCAGTGTTGTCATGGGGAGATCTCCCAAAATTTCTCATAATTTGAGTGAAATAGATTGCTCTTCATGTGTGCTTTTCGGTTTGCTATTTTTAGTGATGGAAGTGACACCTAATTTGCACTTGTTAAAAACAGGCTTACGAAAGTGTGTTGTAAATAAATCTTGGGAGGAATATAAATTAGCWTGGTTCAGGGTAAAATAACTTCCCTTTTGTGGGTCAGAATGAAAATAATGTCGGGGGGGGGGGGATGAGATTGTTCCACTTCTCTGTGTTGGAGGATTCTTGTACCTTTTTATATAGTATTGGATGCTGGCTACAGTGGAGACAGGACTTTAAATGGACACCAAGTCTTAGCATGACAGCCCTCTTGTTCTAAGACAGCCAGATTGAATGTTAATTCTTGGATCTTTCCTAGACTACAGACATGATAAAATAGACAAACAAATGTTGGTGTATTGAGCAGTGAAATAGCTGCAGATGAATTAGACCTTTGTGGCTTCTGCAAGAAGTATGTATATAGATAATGTAATCCAACTGAGAATGTGTAGAGAACAGGATGGGAGAATAGCTTGGTTTTGGCTGCAGCAAAATGAAATTCAGTAGGCTTAACACGCATCATATGTGGTCTGCTGTAATGGTAGCTGCCACAGCTCTATGACATGGATAATGTCATAGAGCCTTTATGTCTCCAGTCCAGGGGAGCAACTAAGACAGTTCGGACCATGCCCAGCACTTGTTTTTTATCATATATCCTCACCTATCTCACCAGCCTGATATTAGGGAAGAGCCTTTCTGTGATGGGGATATCTGTTAAGTTAAAGATTAGTGTTCTGTGTGAGAACAGTGTTTTTATTTCTCCCTTTTTGTAYTTGCAGGAAGAATTATTGTACTTTAATCCTGATTTCAGTCAGTTTTTAATCATATTCCTTCTTCAAATTCTGTCTGAAGATTGCTTTTCATAAGGATAGCTATTTTTTACAGTATCAACATAGATTCAGCAGTAGGTGTCAGTTCAGTATTGGGTGAACTGTTTAAATCTCTCCCTAAGCCYTTTCCTTCATTTCATGGAGAGTCTAAGTCTAGCAACTGAAGGGTAATCACTATGGTTACAGCATCCAGTTCTAGCAACAAATCCAAGATTTAAGTCCTAACGCTTGTAGCGAAATATATATTTGAGACACCCCCAGACATTTGGGATCGTGTTTGCAAGTGTTAAAACAGACATTGACAGTTTGAGATAATTCCATTGCAAGGCTTTGCTTGCAAGACAGTGGTCTGCTATTATAAGTGGATTGCTTACATAAGAGGTGAAAGAATACCTACTAGTTTAAAATGCAGCTCAAGCAATATTGGGTTTTCAAAGCAGAAATCTAAGATTTAATCACTGCCTTGTTTGAAGCCTGTGTCAACACTGTCAGCCAAAAGTAAGATTGAAACTTGGATCCTTCCCAGCTGCAAATATTACTAAGACATCACACTGAGCCATTTTTAGGCATTATGAGAGCTATGGACATTATGAAGCACCAGGATTTTGCAATCCYACAGCAGATGACTTTATGGCCCAGGTGGTTGATATTTCATGTGTTGAGGTCCCTCACCCCAATTAGTAACTAATTTCAATCCATCTGTTTACAGATAGCAGAAAATCACCGATTTACTACAGTCCTCTCTATTAGATAGGTATCCATCCATAAGACAAATTAACAACCCAAGACCTGAATCGCCCAGGGAGATTTGTTGAGATGATATCAGTGCCTCAGTACTTTTAGTGCAGGACTAGTGGCTCTTATAGAAAAGTCTGATGGGAAAATTGAGACAAATAATGGTCTTAAGCTGGCAAATGTCTTTTTTGACTGTGGCTCAGGCATAGGAATGAATCTTGAAAGAGAATGTCTAATCTGGACCATTCCATACTTCAGGATACGATACAGGATTGTGCTTTAATGCTTAATGGATGGGGGGGAAAGGTGTAGAGTTCCTTGAGAAGTGAATTTCTAACCTGACTGCTAACTAGTGTATGGCAAGAGATTCTACATCCCAGCTCATGAMAATGTGTGTTTTGTTACTGAATTATCAGAATGGCACTATTTGCTAATTTCAAAGGGCTTGTTATCCTACCACTTTGCATAACATCTTACAATATATTTATTCATTCTGGAGAAAAGAAGACTTTGGGATKATGTGATTGCAGTCTTCCRTATCTGGTGGGACCCTAMAAGGAAGATGGAGAGAGGCTTTTTACAAAAACRTGKAGTGRCAGGGCATCCTAMGGGAGAATGGGTTCAAACTGAAAGAAACTAAGTTTAGATTAGATATTATCAMAAATTCTTTATTGTGAGGMTGGTGAGGTACYGAAACAGGWTGYCCAGRGAAGTTGTGGMTGCCTCATCTCTGGCATTGTTTAAGGCAAGGTTKAATGGGGCTCTYAGCAACCTGTCCTAGTGAGAGGTGTTCCCACCCAATGCAGGGGTGTTGGAACTAGATGGTCTTTGAGGCCTCTTCCAGCCCAAGCCATTCTATGGTTTAATTCTCTAGATACCTTTTCATAAYGAAGGGCAAAACTAATCAGAATTTTTAATCAAATCTTTAAGCAAATCCCATTCAGTTGTAAATAGCACACTGTATCTTTTCATTTAATAAATGACTTTTTCAACTTTAAGATACTGGTTTTTGAGTCTTTGAGGGAATCRAAATCTTATATAATGTTTAACTGCACGTAACTTTTCTATTTAGTGACTCATCTTAATTGTGGTTTATTTTTGTCCTGAATCTATTACATATGATATTAGATGTAGAATACTCTCCGCCAAGTCTTTGAACTTTATACCTAAGTCAACTGTATCACAATTAGCTAGTACATATTTGCCACAGGACTTGTTTGTTTGTTTTGGTATATAAATTAGGATGTGGCAGCTGCTGCTGCTTTCACTTGACTTTTAGATTGAGGATGTTTAAAAGGATGCATTGTTTCAGATTAAACTTRACTTGTATATGAATTCTGAGGTTAATTTATAACTCCTTTTACCCTGGAGTTTGTTTTGTTTTGCTTAGMGGAATCTCAAGAATTATGTAAATTRTGGTGKTTTTTTTGTTTTGTTGTTTTAATACCATAAGGGACAATATTAGATACAGCWACTGATGAAATAAAATGCAACATATGCTTAGCAATTGTAGATCAATGCCACCTCTTGTTTATTCTGTGACTGGTTCCCTAGATAAAAGAAATCTGGCAGACCTCAGCTATCTAATGTTTGRTAAAATGTCTTTGATTACATGATGTGAATGAAAGAACATGGGAATTAGAACAAAAGAAGCRTCATGGTTTAACCCCAGCTGGCAAGTAAGCAACATACAGACACTTAGTTACTCTCCCACCTCTCCCAGCAGGATGGGACAAGAGAATTAAAAACATAAAAGTGAGAAAAGTCATGGCTTGAGRTAAGAACAGTTTAATAATAAAAATAAAGCAACATTAGTAATAAATTGTAGTGAAAATATAAATCACAAAGAGAGAGAAAGAGAGAGAGAAAACTCAAGGAAGACAAGTAATGAAAATAAAAGCAATTCTCAGCACTAGTTGACCATTGCTSAGCCAGGGCCTCAGCAGTGACACCCTGGCCACTTCTGCCCTGGTTTACTGCTAAGCTTKGCACCATATGGAATGGTATGGAATATCCCTTGGGTCAGTTGGGGTCTGCTGTCCTGGCTGTGCCCYCTCCCAATTCCTTGTGCATCCCCAGCCTCTCACGGGTGGTACAGTACGAGGAGCTGTGGTGGCCTTGCCACTCTGTAAGCACTGCTCAGCAATAACCAGAACATCCCTGTCTGATCAGCACTGCGGCCAGCACAACCCAAAACACAGCCCCAAACTGCGCAGCTGTGAGGAGAATTAACTCCACTMCAGCCAAACCCAGGAAAAGCAGCAGAATGGTTAAGGTTATGGTTWAAAGGAGCTGTGCCAGTACTGTGTGGTGAACACAGAAGTAACATGCCAAGGGAGATTACAGGCAGAAGTACTCAAAGGATGAGATTTGGGAGTAATTTTTATTTTCTCTTATATTTTTTCTGCCACTGGAAAAATAAAAATGTAACAATGAAATCTGCAGCTGAAATTAAAGTAAGGAGCCACTGTTACCATCAGAGAGTTTCAGAATATAACAATGATCATCTTGAATGCTGGGATAGTAGAAGCGGGATTATATTCAATACTGAAAAGTCATAGACTAGGAGGCCAATTATAAGGAATTATTTTATGAKACCTGTTGGGGAATGGGATAAAAAAAGATGAAAGAGCTGAATACTTCTCTATTGGATATGTCACTTGAGCATCAGGAAACAGCAGCATGTGAAGGAAGCRTGAAGTGTTTGGGGTTTGTTAGATCAGCAGACAAATGGAAAATGAAAAGAACTTTGGATACCCAAAAGTAAATACTTAATGAAAGTTCCTTGAAAACATTTTTAATCAAATGACACCTCATATTTGTTTTGTTTTGCCTTTTTAAAACTACTTTATTAAATAATTAAGTATAGATTAATATACTTCAAAAATATAATCTTAAAAAGTAATATATCAGGCTGTTKACACAGTACTTTTTTAACACCTGAGAGGTCAAAATTCGTAAATTGAGGGAAGAATTAGTATTTTTTAAAAAAGTATTTCTATTGTTAAAGCTCTCCCCAAAGTTCCACTTAAATGATTCAAAGTGTGTATGTGTTCAGCCTCTTTCTAAGGTACACCTACCAGTTCTTGTATGAATTACAGAATCATGCAAGTTAGAGGGAACCTCCAGAAAATCTCTTCCAGCTCACAGCATATCCAATGAGATCAGGCTTCTTGGGGCCTCATGCAYGTGAGTTCTGAATATCTMCAAGRATGGAAACTCCACAACCTTCCTGGCAACCTCCTCTGGTGTTTCATCATCCTAAAAGGGGAAATCTTCATTTTTATGTTCAGTCAGTATTTATCACATTCCAACTTTTGCCCCAGGTGTCTCATTTAATCCCTATGATGTGTGTAAGTTAATTACAAAAAAGCTGAACTATACTGTACTGAACTATAAATTTTATTAGAGCTGATTATGATTATTAATGATATTACATTATGATACTGACTTTTAAATTCTTCTTWTATATTCCTGGATGATGTTTTAAGATTTGTTTTTGAACAGGAAATGTCTCATTATTTAAAGGCAAGGTAAAGTAGAATGATGTGTGACAACAGAAGATAACATATGGTTAAAAGTTTCAACTGTCTTGTAATTATTTGTAAAATAATTTTTCTCCACTGAGTTTATATTTGAAATTTTTGGCTGAAATGCTTAGCTTTAAATATGTACACAAGAATATGAAGTAGATCAAAGGGTGTCTGCAATTTGCTAAATCTTCTTCACTTACAGATGAAGGAAAAGTTCTCACAGGCATGTGTTGAGCTGGTGATTTTAAACCCTGACCTTTTGGGGAAAATCTGTCTCCCATTCAGGTGTAGGTAAGCCAAGAAATTACTTTCATTCACATACTATATTTTTCTGAGGTAATCTCCTGCATTATTTTACCCTGTAATAGTCTAGTAATAGCACCTGTRTGTGTCTATGTTGTTTCTCTTTTTAACCTAAGATGCTTTGGAAAAATACTGAGAATTGATTTTTTTTTTTAGTCATTAAATCCTGTCATTTCTCAGCAGAAAAATGACAGAAATGGAGCTCATGAAGATTTAATCTAGAACATTTTMGATTTTTCTAGATTGAATTYTTWTTAATAAAAAAGAAAATAAYAGTGAGAGCTTTGARTCACTTTGAGTAACAACTATTAAAAGTCAGGTGTGTTTTTGTTTGTTTCAGATTCTTGTCAAATTCCCAAGTATGAAGAAAACTGAGGGATGAGGAGGAAAGGAAAGAAAAGCAACCTTTGTAGTATACCAAAGAACTGTTGGGAATCATATTGTATTTTKCACACTTATAGAGATGCACAGGTGATTTGCAAATATAGTGAGCATTTTCTTTAGCTGGTGTTGGCAAATAATATTTCKTTCTGGCCAATGTACAGTGAATAAAGGAATAAAAGCACAGCTCAAATAGAAAGTCTAAAGGAATGCTTCAGTGTGTATCCTGGCATAAGAATTGGCTTCCAGCTAAGCCTTTTGTAATCACCTGAAAGCTTAGATGGAGGAAGAKCTGACATTTGATTTTAGAATACTAGTTCATTTCCCTTTCTTTTCTCTAAGGTATATCATATTTCTTTAATAAAAAAGAAATATTTCCGTAACAGAAGACACTGATATTACAATAAAGGAGCATAATAGAAGCCATAGGGACYAAGACAGTGTTTGCATTAATTTCTCATCTGTTTGCAAATATTATTTAATAGCAATTTTTMCTTTGATGTGGCTGTATGGATATGACAAATGAGATACTTCCCATTCGAGCCATGGTGCTCCTGGTTTTCTCATCTCCTGAGCATATCCTGTAAAGCCACTGAGGAACCAAAAAAAAAAAAACTGGAGCCTGTACAGATTCTGAACACAGTGCATCCTGCCTCTTGAATTTTTCTGTAAACACTGCTTTGGTTATGTCAACAGACAGCCTGGCTTCTGCCCAGGCTTACAGAGCTTCTTCAACCAGACTACAAAGAAAGGCTACGGGAGGGTGTGGTGGTGAAGGCAATACAACATTTGTATGGGGACAAAGAGAAAGTAAAATTACCAGTGGAGATGCTGGGAAAGAGGAAGACAGTATTGCAGAAAAAAAGAGAAAGYTCTTATTTCAGTCCTGTGAAAATCTGGAAGAAGAAATTACAGGAGAAAATCAGAAGCTTTTTTTGTGAATTTATCAAGGTGTTAGTGTAATACAAGAATTGCTTCTGAGCCTCTTGATTTTTATACTTGGTTAGTTTAAAATACTGAAAAAAAAGGTCAAATTGCTCTGTTAGAATTTCACAAACTCTTATATATACTTCAGATATGTATAAACACAGAATTTGATCATCTGAACTTTGACAATAGTTTTCTCAGGAACTTTCTGTAACGTTTTGATTACAGTGTCCTCTCAGGAAGAATGTTCAGCTTGATTTAGAACAAACCTTTTGTCTATTGCCATTCAATCATATGTTACTGAGCATGCCATTCCTTTGTTTCCTGAATTTAGATGCAGTGGGATGGGGATCCARGTCCATTCCTTGAAAGCAGTTAGTATTTCTGATGGATAAGTAAGTATTTATCTTTATGATCTTAGCCATGCCTAGCACAATGGGCTAGAGGTCTAACACACTATGAAGGTTTGTTACATATATGCTTAAGTGGAAAGATGTAGGTAATATCAGTAGAAAACCCAGGAAATTATAATAAAGTAACATGGGATTCACAGAGCTCCTTAAGCAATGAAAAGCAGCATACCACCTTTCCATGGAAAAACTGTTAAGGGCAGGTGTTGACTGCCTTTGGAAATCAATGCTCTTTTTTGACAAACGCATTAATTTGTAATGGCTGGTAGTATCAGCTGTAGGCAATCTCCCCRATCTCATAAAGACAACTCCTACATTTCACAGATGCTGAAATTTAAATCTGTTTTTTGATGCTAGTCTGGATCAATGCTTTCATGAAAGAAACCTAAAATCCTTCTCTTAGCTGCTGCTTTTCATGTAATTTTTTTCTCCTACAATAATATTACAAAGTAAAAGCAGCAGAATTTTCTGAATGTTTTTGTCACAAGAACTTACATGTTAACGAGCACAGACTTATGTCTGACAAGGAAATAGGAGAATCATATTAAATTCAGAGATAGCTTTTGATGTCTGTTTTGCTGTMTTTCAGATAAATTAAAAAGTCTGTGGATACCACTTTGACTATTCCAACAACCTGAATTTTGAAGCAATTGGCCTGAATTCCTACAATTGTTCCCGTTTTTGTTATTTGCTTATTGTGTACCACATAATTGGTTTTCATTTCTTCATAAAACYGATGTCTTTTATGTAATGAAGTTCACTTGTGAACTGACTAGTTTTGAACACACTTGAGGAATATGACCATTATCTTACAGAGGAAAGTTTCATATTACTTTCAATCGTGGGAATGTGTTTACACAGACAGTATTTGGAGAYGGTTTGTTTTGAGTAAAATGATGTTTCACCCCCTGCAACAGACAACCATATCAGTTCCACCATGGTTTAGGATTTTAACCTAAAACATGCCTCCAGCACCAAAAACGTCCCTTTTTATGAGTCTATCACACACGAAGAGAAAGACAATTCTCAACGTTTTCTCAGTACAATTAAAAACATAMTTGCCAGAGATACTCATGCAATTTTAAGCATYRGAATTACTCCCAAGATAAAAATTTMTTTTAAATATTTTTTGATCCTAAGAATTTTATTTTGTCTGTATTCCTTTCTTTCATTTTTGCTTCCAAATTCCTCTCTTACAGGATACTCTATATTTTTATTTTAGCCTTTTACTATGTGAATATAAAAATATTCATTTATCATAGAAATAACTGCTGATTACAGAAATTACTAGTATGAAAGGCTGTGTCAATTTAATAATTTATATAATCTGKTTTTTAATGGACTTGATATAAGGTGTTTTAGAAGATGAAGGAATAAGTGACTATACAGAGAAATGATGGGTCAAGCTTAACTAATTTTGAAGTAAGTCCATAAGAAACATGATCTCTTTCCATAGAGAAGAAAGGCAAGTTATTTGCTACTCAGTAATCCTTTCCTTTTGAAAGCATCACTGATCATGAAAACTCACAAATCACCTTGCCAAAGGATTTCACCTCCCCATCAGTGACACAAAGCTGGACCTTTAAAGCACGAGGGTTAGTTCAACATATTTTTTCATCGTTCCCTAACATTATGATATACTTCTCAGCTCATTCTAGCTAGCATGTCTGCTTTRTTTCCTTTCTTTCTCTCTAAGGCAAGTCTAAAACCTACAATCTGTTGGATGTTTTAAAGCTCAGCTTTCTTATATGAGTCTTGTACTTTTCACAGAAGTTGGAAGAKGCTGCATGAAAAGGTGCCTTGTAGCTGTTATTTTCCACTTGCACAAGAATCTGCATCAGAATATGGAATTCAAGAGAATGAGGTTTCTGTCACATKTTCCTTACTCAGTTTTCTTCACTATATTCAATGTATTTCAGCAGTAATTTTTAGCTGTAGTGGATATTTAGTTTATTTAGTGGATATTTCACATAATTTCTCTTGAATATGAAAGTAGAAATAATTTGTTAGTTTTGCCGTAAGTCAAGTTTATGTGATGCATGCTCAAACACCTAGTCCTTCCTGCTTCTTATGTCTTCCTAATTCCAGSATCATCTTAATGGGAAACATTATTATGTGTACATATAATGGAGTCCACAACGTGGCCCAGAGTTGACTTCCAGGTGACACTGAATGAACAAGTACTAATCTCCAGAGCTCTAATGGGCAGGAGCCTRAAGTTTTGCTTTCTTGTGTCCTAGTGTCACTGGTTCAGCCTGCTGAGCAGATGTTCTCTGCTGTACCCTCATTAGACCTGGTATATCAGGCATCCCAGCCAGAGGACCTATTCAAACAGCCAGCAGCTTTAATTTACCCAAATCCCTAYGTTTTCTTTTGGAGGAAGGCAAAGTGAACCGTGGAAATAATGGATCAGCATGACCATTTTGCAGCCTGAGCTGGTGGTGAAGTCCACTTGTGGTCTGGAAAGCAGGATGATTAACAGGGTGCCCATGACCCTCAGGCAGGTCTGTGCAGCTCTGCTGTTGACAGTGGAWACACCAGGACACCTGCGATCTGTTGGATCAGAGTGCTGTAGGGTTACTTTGTGAAAAGTCCTTGGTACAGGGGCATGACCCCAGCCTATTTTTGTCGCCTTCTAGATCACTTCAGCTAATAATGGTGAGGGCAGTGGATTCAGGTTTGGAGTTCATTTTTGTGAGTAGACTTGAGTACTTTCATGATTTGATCAGCGGAAGATAGAAAAACATATTTATATTTGATGAACACCATAAATAATGGAAGCAGATTGTTTGAGCKGAACAGTTTTGTGGTTTTCCTGGAGGAAGTGAATAATTATTTTCATGTTTTTAAGTAATCCTATGCATTTGAGGAGTCCCAATGACATCTTTGTTTTTTGTAAGGGTTCTAACTTTTCTTTGGCAACACAAAAAAATACTTGGTGAATAACATTCTTATGACTGGACTTTGTCTTAAATAATAATGTTTAAAATAAAATTTTGGCCTTTTGTTTTGTCTTCTTGTGTTTTTCCTGCTTTGGCATCTCCCACATTTATTCTTCCTGTCATTTCTAGCTGGATTCAATTAATAAAAACTTGCTGAAGACATCTATCTCTACATCAGGTTTTTTTCACCTTTCTGAGTTTATATCAAGTTATTTCTTGGTGTGCTTCTTCAGAGATTTCTTGGTCAGTATCTGAGARTCACAGATAGAGTATGGGAATTTCTCCTTCATTTTGATCCTAACAAATGCTAGGGTGGTGCTGGGTGAGAAATGCTTTCTGAAACTCAGGGACAGGAATACAYACTTCTAGAAGTTCAGAACATTAATACCATCTTGTGTTGACACTGGTCAACACAGAAATAGCTGTTACRTAATTTTTTTTAAAGCCCAAGAGTGTAATTTTGTGTTTAGTACTTACCAGTTTGTGTTACTGTTTAGCTTGCATTTAATTATCATCAGCCTGTGATGCTGCTAGGACAAATTGTGTCTCCAACTACATAGCAGAAGAGTTCTGTCTCATGTATCTTTRGCAACCCACCAAGGAAAGAAGACCATTTTGTTCAATTGTTTGCCCACYGCAACTTGACCACAAAAAGTCTGATTAAAATCCTGTGTCTGTGTAGGTGGGTGAAGGAGGCTTGAATTAGAAAAGAGTTATGTAGCCGCCTGAGATGAAGCACCCATGTAGACAGATAAGTAAGAAGAAGCTTTGCTATGTCTTTTTGAGAATAATACTTACTACTGCATCTGTATGAGATTCAGCATGTTAGGTTCTGGTCCATGAACATGTAGGTTCTGTTCCAGGGACTGGTATGGAAGGACCAGTTTATAAAGAAACTTTAAATTTGGACAAGTACTGGAAATATGTTTTGTGCCTTCTTCCCTGACACGTGCCTGGAGTAGTGACACGTACTATCTGGTCCTCTGGGAAACCAAGATGTAGGCGCATCAGAACCTTGTGTTAGCACCTCACCATGAACACATACATCACTTCATGAACACATGTCCACCAGAAGGAAAACTAGACACGCCAAGTACTCAATTAGTGAGGTTTCAATGAGTGTTAATTGATTTAACGCACATTTCTCTTAACTTAGCATTGGGTTTATACTTCTGCTGACTAAATTCTTAGCAGTTTACTTGAAAGTGTCAACTTCAACCCTTGAATAAACAAGTACACAACAAAGAAGTTTAGAAAGGATGATATTTAGAACCAGATGACAAAGTCTAAAGGACTACATGGCACTGTAGGATTTTTACAAAAGCCTTAATGTAAAATAGGTCACCTGTCCTGCTGAGTGGTGGCAGCTGTTAAAACAACTGCTCTGTAAATGAACTCAGCTCTGTGCTAAAGAGCCACCTAAAGAGATTTGAGTCAAAACCCTGTGATAAACATCTTTGAAATGGACTCATAAATACTGTGTCACACAAATGAGAAAATAATARAAAAGAAAAATACGATCAAAAATTAAATTGGCACACATGTGAACGAATGCTATTTGTCTGTTTTACAGAATATAACATAGCTAATCCTTTGATTGGCATTTTTAGTTTAGATTGCTAGCCCAGTTATACTGAGGATATTATTTCTTTCTCCAGAGTTTTCTTARAAAAACCTCCTGGGCAATCACTTTGGAAATCTGACAGGGATGCCAACAGTCTTTTTTGGGACAAACTCTTCAAGGCTTCTGTGGTTCGGAAAGGGAAAATATGAAAAACAATCCCCGAAAAAATGTCCTGATAAGAGTTTTGTTATGTTTAAGTGACTTTTCTTTGACACTCTATGGAGCATCATGCAGACTTTTACCAAGTTCTCAACTATTTCTGTGATAACTCCCACGACCATTAACAGATCTACATTCCACAACTACACCCAGGACTTTAAAAGCCAGGCACAAACATCAGATAAGTGCCACATGCTGAAACACTCCCAAAGAGGTCTGTGGGTTCCAGCAGTTTTTAAAAAAATCAGGCCACCTATCTGAAAATGTAACGAAGAAGAATTTGGAAACAAGGAGAAATGAAAATCATTCTAGCCSTAGACTGCTGTCAGAATTTTAAAAACATGGTTTATTGGCAGCTATATCCACTATGCCATGCTTTACTGTTCTAATTTTTATGTGCTATTTAGCCAATATTTACTATTTTACCTATACAAAATTCAGTGGCTTGTTTTATAAACCATAGTAAGACCAGACATAGTTTAGATTTATTGCTGCTAAAATATGTCATGATAATGCTCCAATCTACTGTACAAGTGACAGGAAAGGCTGATTAATCTACCATCTCTTAYCATAACCAGTTTCAGAGATTTATGGTTTTTATTTTTTAATGACCTTCATAAGTCATCTATGTGTGGCATCTTCAGATGCTGAAAATACAGACTTTCAAGCTATATGCTAAACTCTGAAGGAAGGAGAAAAATAAGGCTAAGAGGGATGGGGAGAGCTTAACAGACCAAAGCCAGTTCCAATTCACAATTAAGAAACAATTCTGAATGTCCTCTTACAAAGTAATAAGCTGCTAGTATCAAGAAATATAAACTTAACAGCCTTTGTGTAAGAATGATTGTGTTAAGTTTGCACTGAGATTTTTCTTTTTTTTTCTTGGTCCTAACTTCTCTGTGCCTCAGCTCACTCACCTGTAAAATAATAAATCTTGGCCTATTTCACAGGGATGTTCTGAAGCTTAATTAATTACATTCATTAAAGGACTGTAGTTATTATATTGTGATWTAGAAAATGCCACACTTTAATTGGTATTAAATGTCAAAATGGCTATACATGGGAAGAGATATGTCTCTTGAAGGTTCTTTTATCTTTTTGATTTGAAAAGCAGAAAGGAAGAGAAATGAAAAATAAATCAGTATAATGTTTGCTGCTAATTTTGCAAGACTTGTTCAGATAGGGAATGTGTAGACTTTGGGAACCGGAGACAAAACAAAAGACAGCATGGTGTCTTCAGCCTAGAAAGAGGGTTTGGAACTCCATTACTGAAGGCATCCTTTTAACCTACCACCTACTACGTAATAGAGCAACTGAATCCTTTGGAAAGCTATGGCTCTGGCACTAGAAATAGTGTCTTTGTACTGAGTATATTTTGAGACCCTTTTTTTGATTCAGAACCCATGCAAAGTGTATTTGTCATTGCCTGAGGAACTGCAAGCATGTGGCTCCTCTGAAGGCTTCTAGTACATTTCTGCTTGAAATTTTGGTAGACCTGCAATCCCAAGTGATTTTTGGATTGCTTAGGAGGAAATTGCCTTTCATCCTTTCAAGTAGTTTGGATATAGAAGCTACTCTCAACTCAATTAGTATTTATTACTTAAAACACTCCCTGCAGCTACCCTRCAGGAGAAAATTAACATTTGGTTAAGAAATTTGCAATTCCTTGATGCAAATCACAGAGGGAAATATATATATATCTACACACACAGGCACACACATATATATACGCATATTTGAGGAAATGTAAATTCCTGCCTCTRGGGAGGAACACCACCATTTACTGGTATATACTGGTGGATGCTCACCTGGAAAGCAGCCTGAACATGAGCCAGAAATGTGCCCCTGTTGCAAAGGAGGTTAATGGTACCTTGGGCTGTGTCTGTCTCAGACAACATGTTGCCAGCAGATTGGTGAAGGTTATAATTTCTCTGCTCAGCCCTGGCAAGACCAAAGCTGGATCCTGTGTCCAGTTCTGGGCTCCCCAGAACAAAACACTTCATGGAACTAATGGAGAGAGTTCAGTTAAAAGGCCACAAAGGTGTTTAAGGGACAGGAGCACCTCTCCTRTGAGGGAAGGCTGTGAGAGCTGGGACTGTTTCACCTGGAGAAGAGAAAAGCTTAGGAGCAATCTCATTCATTTCTGTAAATGCCTGAAGGGATTGTGCAAAGAGGACAGAGCCAGGCTATTTCCAGTGGTGCCCAGTCACAGGACAAYAGTGAGCAGGCACAAACTGACACACAGGAAGTTTCTCCTGAATTTCAGGAAACATGCTTTTCACTGTGAGGGATGACTGAACACTGGTACAGGTTACCAAGAGAGGTAATGGAGTCTCAGTTCTTGGAGATATTCAAAAGCTATCTGGGAATGGTCCTGCACAACACTCTTACAGTGGCCCTGCTGGAGCAGAGGGGTTGGGCCAAATTACCTCTAGGGRTGCCTTCCAACCTCAACAATTCTGTGATKYTTAYCAATGTAGAGCTTATGAAAAGTTTGCAGTTTTTAGGTTTAAATCCTGTATGTTTATGCAGCTGCAATGTCTACTGAGGAGAATTTGGCTTTTTTAGCTTAGATAATCGCCCTTCACCAATACAAATTTATTGAGTAGAAATGTTTACTGAGATCATGCAAAAGGTGAATTAGACTCAAATGGGTTTATCTAAGCTGTAGTGCTTCACACATTCTGCTGGCATACTGCACGCTGCATTAGCTGCTTTCTGCCTTATTACTCTCTAAAGCTCTAAATGTTTTGTGAGAAAATTGGCTTTCCAAATCTGATAGCTCTGCTGCTGCAGTTAGTGTTAATGGGTGAACTAACAACCACTTTTAAAGAGAAGGGATAAAGTAGAAAATTTCCTGAACAGYAAAATACCTTTTCCCTTACAGTCACAGCAAACTAGGAAGTGAGAAATGAAGGCACATGAACAAATATGTGATGTGCTCTGGGGACTTTGAGCTGACATATGGTATTAACAGGTGTATTATAAGCAAAGGAAATTCTCAGCCATCCATTCTTTAGGACAAAAAGGAAAATCTAATAAATCTTTTTTTGCAAGTGTTTTATTTGTTTAATTTCTCAGTTAAATTTCTGAGTATCTAACTCGTCTTCTGCTTCCCACTTTTGGACTTTAAAACACTATAGTTCAAATGTTCTGTGGCAGAGACAGTCACTGAAGGGACACACTGGGCATGTGGTGGGCTCAACTAGCTACAACACTGCCTGGAATCCTAGATGTTTAGCGTTGACCTCTATATATAATTTCTGTGGCTCAGGTAGAATGATGGCAATCTGCATTGCCATTTTGTTTCTGATGTTGACGTCTGCTGAAAATGATGTTTTTGTGCCATACAACACAGGCAKTTAAAAACAAGCATTCATGTATGTGTCTAGGAAGTCTTTGGATGATCCATTCTGATGTGGATCTGATATAGAGACAAGCAGCTCTAAACAGAAGTATGATATGAATTAAACTCACTYCTCATACTGAAAGGGGGCTCTGAATTACATTATTCTATTTACTRTAAAACTGTAGACATCATGTTTATATCAAACTGGTTTAAAAATGATGAAATGACTGGATTTTTTTTCCATGTGGAATACAGTCACACACATGGCACCTGGTTTATATTGTGAAGTGTCRCTTTTATGGTGCTTTCTAGCAAGGTTAATGGGTAAAGATCTATGCCAATRAAGAACTGTATTGACTATTTTGGCATTGAGATGACTACAAGGAAGAATAAATCTAGTGCTAATCAGGTAACAAGTATCAAAATGATTGGTCTAATCATCTGTAGTATTATGAAGAGGGAAGTTTTGAGAAGCCAGTAGTAGTCACTGAAGAAGACTTTAATGCATAACATTTAGCTAACAGTAGCAAATTAGAGATTTAGGCTTTCAAATGTCTGCAAAACTATTTACAAAAGAGAAATGAGGAGTGGCATAGTACAGCCTGCAGCTGTGATAAGTGAAATCTCTGGTTACAAACGAATTATTTCAAGACTAGTGTTCCAAACAGCTCACAGCTGAACCTAACCCAAGACTGGCAGCTGACAGCAACCCATGTAATACAATAATGAAAAAGAGCACTATGGCACCAGAGAGAATCAGAGGAAATCTATAGCTRTAATACATGTATGAAAAGTCTGTTTTCTTTGAACTCTTCCTTTTGTGTCCAGTATCACTTCTACCAAAGCTTCAGATTAAAAAAATCTGTTGAGTATTTTTTTCAGTTGCAACAGAAGCTTTTGTAAGAAGAAGGAACAGATTCAAACTTACACAGGGGACAGGAGATTTCTAAATTAGATATAACAACAGCTTCTCGAAAATACTGTTTCCTTGAGAAGATTTGGTTGCTGTGCCTGTAGGCAGCTGACCAAGGAGYTGCACACTGGAATGGGGAACTGTGTTGAAGTGGCACAATAATGGGGTGAAGGCATACCCCAGTATGTCCTGAAAGACTGACTGAGTGTGACTGGTTATAAAAGATRCAACATCTAAAAAAGCAACATAAGCAAGGTAAGTTGCAAACTCAGGTGTACTCTGAAGAACTGGAAAGAYACCAGGGCAAAGAGACTACTTCTGAAAGTATTATGTACTGGGAAAGATGCTGAAATTACTTGCATTTTGCACTGAAAAGGGAATTTGCACAGGATAAGGGGCTGAAGCCAGTGCCAAAATCCATTTTGTGCCTGAAAAAGTTGAACTTAACAAAAGTTTCAAGGAAAATGTTRTGGTTTAATAGTGGTCAGATGTGCCACTGCCTTTATTTCATATACTAAGTGCCTAAGTTGTGAAGAAATTTTAATGAACTAGGTCCCCAAACAGCAAAAACTGTTGGCAGTAGAATGTGATAAATTATTCAAGCAGAATAATCCTGGCAGAGTCATGAGGCTCTGCCCTCAGAGGCACACTGTGTGTCCTGGGTGGAGGAGGGCTTCTGTCAAGGGTGTACTGTACAGCACCTAATGAATGTGAAGCTTTAACCTTGGTAAAAAAGAGTCTCTGCCCTACTTGGGAAGAATATCTATAACATGATTGAGGGGGGTTTCAGATGCACTTGAATTGTGGCACTTGTTGGAAAGGGTATAAGGTAACCTTAAAAACTCATCTGCCTTTAGAAAGTCTCTAACATGGTGCCATTATTTCTAGATAGCAAAAAGAATGCTTAGGGCAATACACCGAAAAAGAAGAAACCCAGCAGAGGAATATGATGATTGCTTCCAAAAAGCTATTTTCAAGAATATTTGGCTTCTGGCTGAACAGAATTTATTAAACTAATAACTCTTCTCCTGACTGGAACTGTTCGAAAATGCCAGAAGCAGGACACCACTGTTGGGCAGTCTGGGATCACTTCAAGTATCAATTGGAGTTACAGCTCCTGTTATAATGGATATGACCAAAGATACATGGCCTTTGAGAGCCATCTGCATAGTAAAGTTTCTTCGGGCTCTTGCAGCCAGGTTTTCAYGGCTTTTGCCTGCACTGCTGGGGAGTAAAGCACCACAGTGAACAGCTAAGCTGTTCCTTTAGAGGCCTCGTGCTCACCTCAGACCTGAGGCCCCAGGGAGTTGCTGTACCAGCTCACTCTTCAGAGAGTGACTACTTAGCTTTCAATTTCTAACTCTGGTTGGCAATGATCTATAATGTACTGCTCACTCTGCTTTTAAAAAACAACAGGAAGGGAAAAATGCCACAGTGAAATGAAGCAAGGGAATGGCTAAGCCACGTTAACATGCTTGGAAAAAAACACAGCCCAAGGAAAGCCACTGCTAGTGTCAGAGTTCCTTGGCTGTCACATTCAGTCTAACAAACCCCAGTGACGTTATGTTTGCAGCAGATGTGTTTTATCAATTATGATGGGCTGTGGGGAACTTGACTTTTAGTTGGATTTGTTTTGGTGCTACCATCTTTGTTCCCCTAGGCTGTTTCAGGTTTTCTGAGAGTCCTGGTGCAGAACTATTTTTTTCTCAGATATCCTTAAACTTCAAAAGTAACTTTCCTGTATGTGTTGCTGGAAGACTTCTTTTTTTTTCGAGTTGACACCATACTGAATATATACTTTGAATGCAATATTGTCTGTCATATATTCTCTTAATAAAATCAGGCAGAGAGATGAGCTTTCTGCTGTTTTTTTTTTTTTTTTTTTGAGTTGACACCATACTGAATATATACTTTGAATGCAATATTGTCTGTCATATATTCTCTTAATAAAATCAGGCAGAGAGATGAGCTTTCTGCTGTAAAAGTTCCTAACTGGTCTGTCAGAAAGAGGACCAGGCAGTAATTTCCCAGAAATATGAAAAACTGTGTTTGGTGTAAGCATGATGAATTAGACACACTTTTAAAAGGTTGGCAAAGGAAACATTTTGTAAATTAGAGAGACCTCCTCAGACCTACTTTTATTTAAAAATCTGCATACACACYAATTTTGAGCAAGGACAAGAGCATCATGAGAACAGATGATCAGCACTCAGCAGTTGTGAGGACAAGACACTGTTACCTAGCAACTTCTCAGAGCTGTCTTCTATAAATCCATCCTGTCATGGATGTCATGTATACACCACAGTTGGTCTTCACAGATTTTGCACTACTTAGTACTGTAAAATATATCTTCTGAGCAGTAGCATCCTTGGCAGGTATTAAATAATGCCAGTCCAGGTTCTTCTTGCCCTACCTGCCAGGTGAGGGCTGTGGATTTGTTTTTTGCTTAAGTTACTGTAAGTTGCTTGAGTTCAGAGATGGGGCAGCATTTGTGGGACCTGTTGTTGCTCAACCTCCTTCCTTCTTTCTTGTACAGATTGAGAAAGAATGGAGAATGATCTGTGTTGATTTCCATGTCTATAAGCTTCTCTCCTTCTTTTGCAGCAGAAGGTGACTATGATCTGTAATTTTTTTCTTTCCGAGGTGAAGAAGCATTACTATGGCTCAGTAATAAAATATGAAATGAATAARTGGAGATATTCTCAATTTTGACAAGTGCTGCTTCACTATACCTCTATCCAGATCTCAGAGAGATTATTTGATTCTGGATAGACATTTTGGATGTTACAGGATTACAGACATTCAGCAAGACTGATTTAAGGCCTTAACTTTTCTTTCTAATCTTTGCCCACTAATCACATTTATTTTGAGATAATGCAAGTACACCATTGTTTCCAATGGCATTTGGAGTTGGAATTTGGAAACTCCAGTCTTTGTTTAATGTTTTACTCCTTGCAGTATTTTATGTGTATGCTGTAAYAGTGTAAAAAGGGAGTTGGACACATTATCCTAAATATTACACAGAAAAAATACTGTGCTAATTCCTGCATTACCCTTTTAAATTACTTTCCATCCTTTGTGATAAGCAGAGAGAGTGCAGCATCTTTTGCCTCAATAATTATCTCTAATTTGATGTGTTACAAGCTGGACTATTTCTCTTGGATTCTGTTACAGTACAAGAAGTTCAACAAGCTGAGCTTTCTCTATGGGTCCTAGAAGCTGACAGACAC
>CADDXX010000138.1:65698-108832 GCA_902810485.1 Alauda arvensis | reverse complement strand
AGTAGTAAAATATCGTGGCTTGTGACTTCCTCATGATTATTTTAAGTGATTTGATATTAAATTGTAAATTATCAGAGACATTGAGAGACCAAGTTCCCATTCTGGCTTTATTTTGTGGATTTTCAGATTTCCTTCTATAGGAGAAAATGTCACTGGAAATTGTCACTATCTATAAGAATGTCGTAAAGAAATTTTAAGATAGAAGCCTGTCACAATAGYGGTGAATTCAACCTTGAACATGTTTTGTGACAGAATTATATTTTTTGGGTGATTTTTTTGTTTGTTTGTTTTTGTTTTTGTTTTGGGGGGGGTAAATGTGTTTAAATTTCTGTCTGTAATAGAAAAGTAAYGGCTGTAATGGCAGAAAAGATTCTGCTCTGTCTTTTCCTTTATCTATCTTGTATTTGTGTTAAGATCTTCAKAAACTCAAAAAACAGCCTGAAAAATTGTGACGTGATTCAGTTAATGACACATTCAAGTTCTGTACTCAACAGTAATACTGTGTACARTATCCCCATCCTGTAYATATRTWTATATRTAYACACAGRATGTGTATATATACAGGACAGGGAATAAGAAGCAGCTCTGAGCAAAATGATCTGTAGCTYACAAAGTGAATGTGGACTACTGTCAAGCTGTTGCAGAAGGAAAAGTGGCATATGCTCCAGTGGGATGTGTAAAGAAAAGGAAAATCTGTAACAGCTTGTATTTAACACAGTACAGAGAAGACATAGAGGGGGATAAGTCTTCAAATACCTGAAAGACTATTGCTGACTCCACTTGTTGCTGACTTTTTGACCTGCTAAGTCAAGACCGGATGGGCTTAGAATGCAACAAAGTAGATGTCAGTTAGCAAGGGGAAAACTTTCCAATACTGAGGATACGTTTTACATCAATTACTTCAGGGTGTTACAGGGAATCAGTTATGGTCAGTTTCTAATTACCTATTAAACACATGTGTTGTGCAGGTATTATAGCACCACTGATACTTGCAATACTCAAAGAAATGGACCGTGGGACCTTCTCAGGCTTCTCTGGAATTATGCCAATATATCTAACTGCATTTTCAGTATGAGGTAAGAGTCAGGCCAAAAGGTAACATAGTTTTGAAGTACATTAATTTATTTCACAATTACTCAAATACCTATTCATGCCAATTCCTAACATCACATTATCATATGTTAATAGCATCTAAAGAAAGTGTCCTAAATACACACAGAGTGATCTCTATGATACAAATTATCCTCTTACCAGAGCTGCAGGTCATCCTCAACTGAAGTCCTTTTTTTTGATGTTCCTCCCAACCCCAAAACCTTTATTCTCTTCCATTTTCTCTCCTAACTGTGGAAAACTTCCTACTAACAACTTCTTTAACCCCCTTTATCATGACACACAGTCTTGCAATCTGATGATGACTGGTGGCAAGTTGTAATCAGGACCACCCTTTCCAATTCCTGAACTCAGGACAATAGGCACTGGAGAAGAAAAAAATTTCAGCTCGCTTGTTTCCTTTATCAAAACATTAATAGTTGTAACTATGATGATGAAGTCTTTTGAGTCAGAGATACCACCTTCTGTTTGATTAACACCTTGCACATGGGTTTTCCCTCTATGTGAAGATGTCTGTGTCTCTCTTTGGTACTTTCTCTCTTGCCCTTCACTGGCTCAGAGTGCCTAAGGCAGTGGATCAATTAATAACTGGAATGATTTCAGGTTAAACCCTTGGCAGGACATGAGAGTAGAGCACTCATTCTGGAAATGGCTCTAAAGAGCAGAGCTTGATTATTGGATTAGTGCCTGATTTCCAGTTAAGCATTTAATAAATCTGATCTATTATGGTGTGCTATGCACGAGATGTGGCATATGAAAGTGGACAGCTGCTAAGATGCTCACGGCGCTGCTCACCATATTGGCCAGCCAGAATGCAAATGAAGAAAGCTGCCAAGCCCTGCGTGAGGATTGGGCATCACAGGGAGAAAAAAGAGATCATGGCAGAAAAAAAAACCGTAGAGGAGTAGTATCAACGCTGGAAGAGAAAGGAAGTGTTTCAGGACCTAGGGGAAGGGGCTGCAGACATTGCTTATCAGGTGAAGCATAAGTATTGAACCTACTTGTTTCAAGTTGATTACTCATCATCTACCATCTGATTTTTTTAAATTTTTTTTTTTTACTGCATTATATTTCAGTTAAACATGAAAACAGAGGCTGGAGCCAAGAAAAAATTTTGCAACCAGTTAGTTGCTGAGCAAAGTGAACTGAGCACAAGCTAAGGCTTAGAGCACAACATTAGAGCACCTCAGGGAAGCTGCTCTCATTTACAGATTAATTAATTGGAAATGCTATTTTTGGCCCTGTGMACTATACTGGAAGATGGTAAAAATTTTAAGAAGTCTTTCAGAAACACTAGTCATTGAACAACCAGAGGATTTTGACAGGAAAAGGAGCAAAACCTGTCAGAAGTACGGACTTCAGGATTTTTGGGATACTCTTACTCCTATGAGTATCCATGATGAAGTACTTGGTAACATAAAAGAAGACAGGTTTAGAAAAAATTGTATGTTTCTAACATGGAACTTCTCCTRTTGTTCTTTTCTAGAAAATGTTTAATTCACTATCAAGCTATTTCAAAGAAACACCTTGTGGTAACACATCTGCACACAGTCTATTTGGTCCAGACAGGAACTGATCTCAGGGAACCTGGCCTTTTCAAGCAAAAATGAACATTGCTATCTGTTTTGAAGGTTTATCAACAAAAAAACCCTAAGTGCTGCTGATTACAACATTAAGGCTWACTTGAGCTAGTACACTAAGGTGCAGGATTTTTTCCTATCAAAGGTAACTTGATTAGTATAGTTCTTTTTATGCTTTTATGTTTATTTGACATACTTTTTTACAGAAAGTTACATAGTTTCTACCTTTTTATAATTTGTTATTGTGAATCTCTTAACTGCCACCATGCCTTCAAATTTCAGCCCCATGAGCCTTGAATAATGAAGTTTTCTTCAGCTGAAAGTAATTTTTTATTTGAAATGCACACACAAAAACAGCAAATTGTTTTTTTTAACTCAGCAGTGTAAGTCTGATGGCATCACACACCCCTAGGACCTAGTGCTTCTRTGACTTAATTACACAAATTAAGTCTACAAATTAAGCCTGACAACATCTGAAATTACTGTGATTTGTTCTAGCTTCTCAACTCCATTTCCATGCTTGAGAAATCAAGTGCATAGGCAGGGGAAGCATTACAGTGCTCCTGTTCATTCCCTGGCTGCAGCACTGGGACCAAAGGGACTTGAAGCCATGGCATGAAATGCCTCCTCCCAGCACAGGGATGGAGCAAACCAAGTGGTTTTAAGAAGCACTGYGTGTAAGAAGGAGGCATGAAATTGCTGCAATAAGTAACATTATTTCTTTCCAGGAGGCTTTAACTGCTTTATACTCTTAYGTAACTGGGACCACTGAGACTGTGCGTATGTGTTTAAATGCACATCAGTGTGTTTCTGTCACGCCATTTCCAGATGGCAAATATGGAACTGGAGAGTATCTCCAAACACAGCTTTGCTACAGCCACTCACTCTGCTTCAGACTGGGAATGGAGAAAAATGTCTAATAACATTTGTGACTGATTCAACTACCCTGGCTTATTAACACATTTTATTGCTGATTCTTTTTCCCTTTGCTCACTATCTCACRTAAATTGTCCCCATAATTTAATAAGTTTTTTTTTTCTCTTTATATTTTACTTCACTTAAGAGTAGAAGAATTTCTCATCATACCTTTGACAGACATTTTATGCATCTTAAAATGACAATAAATTGATTGATAACTTGCTGGGCAGACACTTCTTTCTGTATGAYGGTAAAAATCAGCTTAGATTATTATTTGGACCAGATTCCTAACAGTTATGGGGCYGTGCTTTGACCTGAAAATATCTACCTTGGTAGAAAACAAACAAGACTCACAGTAGGTGAGCAGTTTAATTTATACATTTTAGGCCTTCATAATTGCTCTTTAATAATGTAAAAAGGTTTTTTTGGGAGCATAAAATGTGAGACAGCTAATGTAAAATATAAAACTATTTTTACATCATTAATAGCTGCAGCAAATTCTCTCTTTGAATCCAAGCCTAACCCTCTAGACAGATGCTGCTTTCCTAGGAATGCTGATGGAAGGATCARTTGAGGCTCTAGGTTCTTTTGCAAATTTCTCTTTTAGAAACTCTTCCCATTCTGAATTTGAGGGTATTTTTGTTCCTTCAGAGTTAACCCTTATACTAGYCAAAAACAGTATGAGAAGATCTCTGGAGTTAGAGGGTACACTGTATGAAGTGTAGGACACAAGCTTGTTTCATATGTGAATGCTCCTTGGTCCTTATGGATTTAGCACAGTGAAATCACATCTTGCAGATTGTGCAGGACATGTGCAATGATAGCAAACAGATTCTCCTTGTGGCAAAGATCTGTAGCCTTCTGTTGTGAAAAGTACATGTAAAATGTAGCATGAGCTGGTTTATATCCACCCATATATGCAGTGGGCTGCAAGTTTTGTATTAATACAAACAAATAAATTTACTGCCTTGACGATTACTGACTAATTTAGACAAAATTCAGGTTCACAGCCACAGGAGTGCGGCTCTGTCAGGCACCATCTATCTGTGCGGGTTGGAAGGAAAGGCCGAATGAACTCCCTTTCCTGACACTTGTGTCTGTTTGTGTATTCAGTTACATCTAAAGCAGCTGCTTTCTCTGCCAATACTGAGCTCACATAACAACACCATGCCCTGCTGTCTGGAGGAATGTGAGGAGAAGGTGGCCAGCTGCCTCTCCCTGCCACCAAAGCAGCTTAAACTGCTCAGCCTTTTCCTTCAGCACTAGCRAGAACAGCAAAAGCAAGGGTGCATTGCAAGAGGAAATTGCCTTCAGGGATGCAGGGGGAGAGGATACTTGAATAAGTTGCTTTGGGGAGAGGGCTTGAACCTGGAGTAGAGTTGGGGTCACTGCTAGGAGAACAACACCATTTCCTTCCTGTGTTTACCCCCCACAAATTTTCTGTGTCTAGCATTCGCTTAGTTTAGGTAACTGCTTATTATGCTTGAGCCTTTGCCATCACTAAATCACAGCTTTCAGAACTTTGGTTTAACTTGTTCTGTCTGGGAACCACAAGCCAGTAAGGAAAAACAGTTACATTCCCATACATTGCACCAGCAGTTGGGAAACATGAGGTGATGCAGTGGGAACTACTGACTTCCTGCCTCACACTCTTTTTTAGCACATGCAGTCACAAAGGAGCAGGATGCTGCAGGTGCTCCAGTCTGTAATTCCCAGAACAGCCACTCATGCAGGGCTGTTGGGTGTGCATTTCAGTTAGAATTACATACACCATGTATTCTGATGATKAATTTGCTACAAGACTAGAGAAAGCTAAGAAATTATTTATGACTAGACAGGTTCTTGTTTATAATCCTTGTGGCTACTGCTRTATTGCAGCCAGATTTTAGTACCTTTGAGAAGGGACTTCATATTAAGAAATTTGTCATTTGAAAAATAAAGCCTGTCTGCACATTTGGCACAGAGGGRCTTCAAATATCCAGCTACTCTTCTAAGCAGGCTTCTTTTATCTTTCTAGGGAGGTTTTACAATTTCACTGTAGAGAATCCAGAGAAATATACTGTTTCTCTTAATAAAAATTATCTTTATGATTTAGCTTCTTTGTTATTTTCATCTCTGCTGAAAATGTGGTCACGTAAATGTTGTGTACTAAAGATTGTAATATAGGTTCCTTGTATAGACCTTTATAGATTTCTAGGCARGGGAAGAAGCCTCCCTTGACAGAGGAATGTGTCCAGTCCTTACTCCTTGCCAAGGCAATGAAAGAAGGTTTTAATAGTGAATTTTCACACATACCTACTTTGTAAGTTTACTGGATTTCTGCTTAACTCTTGGGGAAAGAGAATTCCCACCAGAACTGTGTATGCAAATATTTTAATCTGGTATTAGTATGGTTTTAATATTAGGCATTTATGGAAGTAGGACAGGAACTCAGATAYGTTACACTTCATGTTTTCTTACTCAAAAACATGCAATTACTTCTATAGGAGCAACTTAGCACTGCACCAGGATAACTTGGTTCAAAAWAATCCTTAAGGAGGCATCAGAAATCAGTTCCTCTGAAACATGGAAATTGTGTTTTGCACACAAGCTCATAGGCAGCCAAGTGAAAGGACAATAGGACTGTACCTTTCTCCTCTGTGACAAACATCTGGTTTGCAYGGCCACACCATGAGCACTCAGGAAGACAACTTCTGTCTGGCTAGGTTAGGTTGAATGAGCTGACCCCATGCTTTAATTTTGTGCATGTGATTCTCTTGCTGCAAGTCTTGGTACAGACAACCTAAACTGTTTTTGACCCACGTCTGTACTGAAAGAGAAATGACACAGCTGTATTTCTGGATGGCAAAATTAATAATCACTGCTGAGTCTGGACTAATTGCTTTGGGCACAGTGCTGCAAGACCCGTCTTTCCTGCTTCCAGACTAAAATTAGCATCTTTGTGTTATCCTGCATAACATGGAATCCCTAGAAATGATTTAGTTTGATGACTATCTTACACTCCATCACAGGGTGAACAATCATTGTCTTGGATATGCCACATTCTCCAGGTATGCTGTAGAGTCTGTAATTTGGGATGCCATTCCACCTTCTCAATCCCACCACTGCAGGCCTGACACAAAGTGCTGGTATTCAGATTTGGTTTCATGAAACTGAGTGGAAAGAGCAGGGAACAGGGCTCTAAATTTAGTCTATTTAGTTTAGAATGCCACACCACTGAGTATTCCCATCTATTTTCAAAGCTGCAATAAAGCAGCATGGCAATACTAATAAATGTCATTAGTTCTTTGAATTCAAATAATTACTTCCAGCCAACAGTAATACATTAGAGCAATTCTCATCTACTACATTAGAGTAATTCTTGGCAGTGTGAACATAATGAATCTGAGGAGTTTACAATACAACCATGCAACTAAAACTTGGAMTATAAATTCTCAGCCTGTAATCACTTCCTTTTCTGCCTCTTTTCTTTTTAGTCAAGGCAGTATTTTTTTTTCAGTCAGAGAGTCATAAAGTTYCTGTTTGAAGTTTTTCTTGGTTTTCAAAGATGTAGTTGATTGGTTAATGTGATTTTGTTTTAAATAATCCTTATCTTTTCAACARATGTAATTTTCAAGCTTTGAGACATTTACCTTATTTACCTGAAATCACTTTTTTTTTTTTAGTTAATAGATTATAAATTTCCTTTACYAAAATAAATTGTCTTACATCTTAACTGGGCTATGAATAATTAAATACTGACCTTGCCCCATTTTCTTTAGAAACCTTTCCAGGAAAAGAGTATCTTAAGCATACCAAGTGTGTATTCTTTTTTTCTCCTAAGGTTTCATAGCTGTATTGATAAAAACAGCATCATCAAAGAGCAKCAGCCTTTGAAATGCTACAGAAGCCAGCATTTTGTTACTGTAGTTCTTAAACCTGATACTGATTTCTCTGTTGTTSGTATAACCCCGTAGTATAAGTGGAGTTATTGTTGACTTATGTTGGAGAATTAAGTCCTGCTGAGGCTGTTGCCAATAGAATGGAATTGGGAATGGGACTGGGAACTTGATTACAGCTCCTTCTTTTTGTGAACAGGTCTTTGATGTTCCTACTCTCTCTCTGGACTACAGTCCAAACACTACATGARTGACAGAGCTACATCTGAAGAGATTTAGAGACTTCAGTCTGGTTGAGAAAATGGTGTGCTTTGATTCTTCAACTATTTGTGCWAAATTTTCAATTATTTTTGAACAATCATACTGAAAAGAGAGAGGAGAGCAACTCCTTCTACTTGCTCCAAAGAGATGCTGGTTAGACAGTGAGCAAATACTCTCTGACACCTTTTAACAAATTACTTCAAATGCTCTCTGACACCTTTAACAAACTACCTCAACAGCTTTAAAAAGGTACCTTTTAATGATCACATMTTTGGTTATCAAAGGTATTGAAAAATGCTGATGGTTCTAATGTAGAAAAGCACGCTGGAAGATATGATCTGCATCACAGGTTGTGAGAAGACCTGTACAGATACTAAATAAAACCACTGGTGCTTTTTACCCATTGGCAGATTTACAGACAGCTAGAAATTTCCTCAGATTTGAACACAGAGGCAACACTGAACTTAATGGCTGCACTCTGCAATGGTCACTGATAGACAATATCCTGCACAGCAAAGGGGAACCACCAGTCATAAGGTTTTTTTCTTTATTTAATTTTCCTTTCTGAGCCATTTGTGTTTATTTGTATGATAATTCACCTTGCTGGCAATCACTAAAGKAATGCCTCTGAAAAACCGAAGTGTTAAATGTTCCTTCTGTTTCTTCTTCACAACTAACCTTCCAATATCACTGTAGTGGAGAAGTAGAATTTTTTGCAAGCTGAGCTAAAGGAGTGGATGAAGCTATGGTTTCACCAAGAACAACATAATGGGGAAAGGAACAAAAAATTTACAGCAATGTAGCGATAGGGAAGCCCAGTACTTCTGAAATGTCAAAATTTACAAAAATGATAAGCAATTCTGAAGCTCTTTCATGCCCTTCCCTCCAGTCTTCATCATTATGAAATACAAAATATCTTTTGTATTTTCAGATATTATAAACCAAATAGTAGTCTACACTGGAAGAACTTCCCAGAGGAACTAAAGGTAAATGCAAGAAAACACTGTCACTAAGTGCTGTACCAACAGATCTTGTCCTCCTCTGTCCATGTTGACCAGCATCCCCTTGGTTTAATTCAGGATGGTATTTTACTTGATAYTGTTTCCAGTTGTTTTCATTCCAGAATAGATGAATTATGGAAAAGAAAGTAAAAAACCACCTGTCTCTTTGCAGCCCAGCATAGAAACAAATTGTATCACTGGTTTGACAAAAATGTCAGACTCAGTGAAAATAAAATTGCTTTTTTTTCTTGCTGTTCTATAATCAGTTTACAGATTACAGAAAATTATAGAAAAGACAAAACAGAGACTCCAGAAAACCCAATTTGGATTTTTTTGCTAATGTGTGCAAGTCTAGGAGATATTGTTAGTTTAAGTCTCAGGCTTATGATCAGCAGGATATAAGAGAATTTTTATGAAAAATGCATATTTGTAGGTATTTTCTTTCATAAAATAATCCCCTTAACCACCTTTTTTCCCCAAAAAATAATTCTCAAGTGATTAGGAACTTGAATTATGAGCATTCAAAGAAACTCCTCCATGATCTGAAAATGCTGGAAGTAAATCATAGTCACCTAATAAAACATGAAAATACAGATGCAGAAATATATCATCCAGAGAAATAAATCCTTATTTGTGACTCTAGTTCTTATGCTGTGAAATTAATTTAGGTAATTCTTCTTTTAAAATGAAATCAGAAGTATCATAAAATATCATCCATTCCATTTAGAAATAAACCTGATGGATRTTGCTGTAACTGGTCATGTTGAAAACCTCAGACCTTCAGCAAAAGAAAATAATAATTGCTGCATAAAATACAACTGCAACTTAGGAACTGAATCAGGCTATCTAGAATCATAGCCAAAGAACAGCTTTCCTTTTTAGTCCTGGTTCAGGGAAGAACACCACTGCCTTTTACATGATCCCTAACAACTTCATATATTATATCCTTGATCATTGTCCAGTGCAGTTTTTTGTTACCAGACAACATTTCTTTGCCTGATTCATAATTTTGATTAAGTACATGTTTAAATAACTGTGGCCAGGCATTCATACTTCTTTTGGAAGTTACCTTTTTTTCCARGTATCTTATTTTTAAAGGTTGTTTTGCTTGGATAGTGCAATAACCACACAGTTCTGCTGCTGATCAACTATTGTATTCCAACAGATGCAAATACTTCCAGTGGAAAGCAAGGGATAGATTAATGGGTTTTGAAGTATTTTTTGCAACAGACTTTTGTACACTGACAATCCATTAGCAGCAAATGTCAAGTAAAGAATACTCCAAAGGATCCTACAAGAAAACCARTAATACCCATTTGAAAACATGGGAAACATAGAGAAACAATGGCTGCCACAGGTACAGGAAAAATGGTTTATAAAATCTTTCAGGATAAAATGTGGATTTCTGCACTGCATTGTGTTTTCATTTACTATGTAGTTCACCAAAGGAATCCATTGATATTTTCCACGGAATATTTTCCATCTCACTCTAAAGGGAGACAGAAACTGAGTCATAGTGTATTGATTAAATAGAAACTGAATCACAGTACTTCGATTACATTTTAAAAATTTGTGTCTTTGTGTAGAAATAGCAGGAAAGCTAAGAGTAAATTTCACAACACTGTTTAACATCATGCTCAGTTGTTGTACTGTCTGGTTTACAAAACATTTTCTTGAGCAAGGAAGCTGTAGAGTAGAGTTGGAAATTTGTTTCAGTTCCAAAGATGATAATAYCTGTTCACAATCATGGTAGAGCACTACAAAGATGATTCTCATCTTCGAGAAGATTTCTGTGAATTTTGCTTTTGCTCTGTTTGTTTAGCAGTAAAGAATAAAGTGATGCTTGAGATTATTCCATTCAATTTCCAATGTTAATGCCAAGTCCCTAGCACAATCTGGGCCTTTTGTGGACCTTTATGTTAACGATAATCACTAAATATATACAGGAATTTAGCAAGTGTTTTTCAAGTCAACGTTTCCCCCACCATACTTCTGCCAAAATCCTTCTATTTAAATCCCTAGTCATGCAGCTACCTGAGCAAACACCTCTAGCACTGGTTATTGAAACACCAGTTCTGGCTTTTTATCATTTGAGACACAGCAAGGGATGAGGACAAGAGRTGGGAGCCAGGGGACAGCAGAATGCAGGGATCGCTCTTTTGAACGGAAATTTTCTTGGCCATCTTTTCCCATCCATCTAAATACAGACAATAAAACATTTTATAAAATAAAATAAAATTTAAAAAATTAAATTACATTTAGCATTTCTCTTTAGATTAGATTATATTATACTTACAGATAAATCTCTAGATAGTAGAGATTTAATCTGTTAAGAGAGACRGACAAAAAAAGCAATTGTTCTGTATTTCATTTTTAATGCTTAATCTTTTCTGAGAGATTTCGTAGCTCAGAAACCATCTTTTACTTTAATTAAAAAATGTAGTTATTTTAAAAATTTTGATTGTACTATGGCATTATATACAATACACCATCTAGTATTTMTATTTCAGTCTGGCATGCTCTAAGTACATTATTATATTATTCTTATTTACATGTTTTCTGCTGATCCTTTCTGAAATACATGTCACTGATCTTCTGATACACTTTTACCACTTGACTCTGAACTCAAATTGTCAATAAGACTGTCTGGGTGTATCACGACTACAAAGAAACTGAGAAAGTGCCCCATATCCAGTATCACAGTATTATATCACTGCCTACAAAGGTGAGAAACATACTCTAGCTTGATGCTGAGAATCCACTTCAGGGAAACACATAATGCCCACCCTCACCAAACTCAGAAACATGCTGGAGAGAARGTGACTGTTTTGTTTTGGTTTCTTTTTAAGCACTGCTCTTGACCTGGTTGTAAGGTATGCCTCACTGTCTGGACTGAAGGCTCACACACTATCTGCTTTTCTTGCTTCCAGTGTCATTTCAAAATGCCAGTGTTCTCTCTGGAACTAGACAAAACCATTGAACACCATCTAAATGACTCTCAAAGTGYAAGCTAATTTCACCAGATCCATAAGTAAACTTCAGCTGGGTACCTTTCTAGAAGGTACAGATGGCCCCCTTCACAACTTCCATGCAGGTGTTCTGTTGTTCACCTCTATTATGATGAATCAGACACCCTGTGAGCTTTCAGCTTTGCTGCCCCTTTCTGCATATCACATGTGTCACAAGATACTGAATATAAAAACATAAAAGATTTGGTGATAGCCTACTGCTGCATATTCAATGGAAAACCCAACCCTGTGAAAAGGAGTTGGATTGCTGACACTAAAAAATATGTTTACTTATCTTATTTTAACRTATTTTCATTCAGCCTTGCATGAAAATTCATTCTTGGCACTGATGTGGAAAGCATTAGAGAAGTTGTCTATCTACTAGAATTGATACTGTGGAAAACACACTCTCTCCARGAATTTGATTGTTTCAGGTTTGTAATAATGCCCAGCCTGAGTGGTCAAAGCCTTTTTTCTGTATCTTTATCTCAAAGATGTTGATTCCAAACTTACTTCAGTCAGAGTACCAAAGAACTTGTTGAGAAATAATTTATGCCAGCGAAGTATTTTGAACCTGTTTACTTCTAGTTCTTTTCACAAACAAATTTAGTATGTATCATTTTCCAGCATGACTAGGAAGTTGAGCAGATGCAGGAAGTCATGTATTAAAATAAACACATTGCAGGTACAYTTAGGTAAGACTGCTTAGATGTAGGAACAGTCATGAAAACAGTATTAATAAAATAGTATTTATTGTATAAAAAACCAGTAGGGTTGTGCTGTAAGGAGCAAAATTACAGWGAAATGAGGAGATTTGGGAATGATACACTGAATTGCAATTACTTTCCATCCAACATCTGAGAGACACTTTGTTCTGGTATACATACATATGCAGAAGTTGGCTTTTGAAAATACACTTTGTCTGCTTGTCCTCTTTCTTTCATGTGAATATGACTCACTAATTTCAGACTAGTTACTGCCAGTTTATAAGTTTTGGTAAGCAAGGGTTCTGATCCAATGTCAATGTGTAGTGAGAAGTATGACTCCTATGATGTGTAATGGCTTTATACAACAATTGTTAAATTTTCTCAGCAATGTCTGAAAATACACCTAGGAAGCAGGAATATAGCCAAGCATGCACTTCCAGACTGCCTAAGGCAGATCCTTACATAGGCTGGTACTTGCAAGGGCATATGATGTGACATTTTATAAACTTGAAAGTAAGTAAAATGGCCACTGATTTTAAAGATACCGTATCAGAGAAAAGTCTTGAGGAAAAAAAGCCCTATGGAATGTAAAACAAAGCAGACAAAATTACTCCTTTCCTTCCATGAAAGGAACAGATATTTATATGTGATACAAAAGTCATAAAATTAATAGATGAGAAATAATGTCTTGGAGTCAAGGGGAACACCCTGACTGAGAAAGCGAAGGACTGCTCAACAATGTTCTGATTTTAGCTCCTGGAGTCTTTCAGACTGGCTTGGAGTAAGAACAGTAAATATGTAGCAATGTATTTACASRAGTTAAGTCATTCTGTGTACCAGCCAAACTCCTTGTAATCYTAYCAGAASACCTGTAGTTTTGTTATTCAAACTCTCAGGAATTCACCAAGGCCACTGAGGCAAAAGCAGGACTAAAATAAAAACGAASAGCTTGAGAAACTGACCATCAAGAATGTAAACCTCAGATAAAAGTGGGCTCAGCGTGATKATGGACTTTGACCAATTAGGTGCCTTAAGGGGTGCATGCCAGCCTCATAGACAAGGCAGAGGATCCAATCAAATRATGTSTGATTGTGTGAATATGCATGTTAGAMTCTATAACTGTTGYTTATTRTAAACAATAAAGTGGCTTCTGCATAACCATATTAGTTTACTGTACAGAAGTCCATTTCTCCTATATAAATACGCAATGAAGAGTAGTATTCTCCTTACTTAATGGATGCACTAGGTTAGATAACTTCTCTCGTTTCACACTTACTCTTAACAAATGCATCAGGTTTTGACATGGATCTAAATATTTTGTCATTCTTAGGTCCTGTTATTAATTCAGTATCTTTAAGCAGCTATAACACCAGTCCACTCAGTTAATGGGAATTCTTGTCAAACGCACAAAAATTTCCAGTTGGCACACAACAGCCATATTACCTTGTGTTGCCTTTGACCGATCTTTCTCATAGAGATATGGCCAAAAGAACGAGTCCAAGAAGCAATTTTATACACCAAACCAAACTAATATCCATACAGTTTTCAGACGTCTTTACATAACTTGTGCAACTGGTCTGGTAATGTGGTAATCCTTGAATCATGAGACTARGATTTGCTGAGCAAAAAAGTGCTGCTCCTTGCTTTGAATTTAAGGAGTAACATATTATAAAGCAGGGGGGGAAAAAAATCTTTATCAAGGTTTTTATACTGCCTGACTTTAACCTCCTAACTGAAGAAACATCAGCATAGACTTTGTACAGTAGGATTATTAGAGAGAGAGAGATAAGGATACTTCAAACAAATTATTTAGAGGAGGGAAGAAAACTTTCCTCTTTGTCAGTTTAAGGAACCTACATTAGCTCTCTGTTGAGCAGACTGATAACAAGATATTGGGCACTACTGCGCTCAATTCTCATTCCAGCACATCAGTAGCAGTGTTTCGGAATAGAAATACTTGACCTCCTCATCTACCCAGGAACTRAAACTAGCTATCCACATTCTTTTACTCCTCAGGGATGGCTGACTTTAAAAATGCTACTCCCAGCGTAAGACATGACTTACTAAGAGGCCACAGGGCTAAAACTGCAATGCAGAGTTGCTACAGACACATTTTTTGTCTAAGAGTATATTGGGCCTGACATTGACAGAGCRCCCAGTGAAGTAAGTGTCCACTCTAGAAATAAGAATGGCAGGCCTGGGAAGAGTACTTTGATTTATCAGCCACACACTTGGCATGGAGGCTATTGTTAGTTAGGGTGCATTAAAACTCTTTCAGAAATACCTGAAGAAAAATCACTTAACCATAGAGGGAAATTTCTTCTCATGCTAACTGCCCTGGTAAGTGTGTGAGACAAAAAGCAGAATTTGTGCCAGTCTTTATTGTTTCTTCCTCCCCACATGCCAGCCTTGCAATATCTTGCAAAAGACAATATAAGTGAGGGATAAATSTGAAAATCTGCCACCTTTTTAATGATTAGCAAAACCTTCTGCTTTTGCATGTTGTTATCATGCTGCAAAAACTGGGAAAATATTGCTCTGAAATTAAGGTTAAACAGCCTTACTAACAGAATAATCATGCAAGTTGCTTACCTGTTCTGTTAATCACAAGAAACAGGCATTTAGTAGCATCAAACACTAAACAGAAAGAAAGAGAAAGCTTCCTATTTTGATGTCTGATTCTTCTGACAAATTACTATCATTATTGTATTCTCCTGTGAAACCATCTTGAAACAATATATTCTTAAATATTAGAGTGAATATGTAAATAATGAATGCATGAAGATTTCCCAAGCCAGCACAGAATCGTACGTGCTGTGAAAGCTAATGCTGACAAAGTATGCATGATGCTGTGTGGTATTCAGAAAATTCTCTTTATTCYTACATTCACTATGTTCATCTGGAAACCTATTGTACTGGGCAAAGTACTGTGATGACTGAAGTTAAATTCACAGTTGCCTCTTGATATATCACAATATGTCATTCAGCAATACCACTGAGGAAAATGTAATTACTATGCAACATCTTGTGCCTTCTTGGGATTTCTCACTAGGTAAGTAAGAAATAAATTCCTGTCAGGACTGCAGGAGTATTGTGGTAGAGATGTAGAAACAGACCAGCTGGGTCATAAGCCACGATGCTGTGTTGAAATAACAGGTCACAGGGGATGTATTCTTTTTTAGCTGCAGGCTRTATGCCTTTTCTTTCCACCTGAGTGTGCAGAAACTTGCTCACTGTCCAAATGAATGCTGATACAATGCATTTAATTCCCRTACTATCCCTGTGAGGTAGCAATCTTAACAGAGAAGCAACTTAGGGCCAGAKATATTGAAACAAACAGACCAATCAAAAAAACCCATGTAAGGGGTTTACACTTTGGTTCCACTTGATATCTCTCCCCYGAGACTCTTTCCTTCCATAAAACATACAACATATAACYCCTGTAGGCACTGATCTGCTGAATACAAGAGTGAAATCTAAGACACTGGCCTCCAAAACRCTTTCTGAGCATGACCCAAGCCACCTGAATCACTGCCTTTTCCTTTGAAATAAGGACCTCCACTCACAGCTTTGTTCTGCTGCTACAATGACTGTTATGATTGCCAGGAGGAAGAGGCATTAACACTCCCCCAGTTTCAGTACAAAATTCAAAGCTCTTACTATGGATCTGTTTTGATTTCTTTATTTTAAAGTCAAATATACAATTAAAATCAAAGGCAATTGATTGCTACCTACAAAGAAGAGAAGAGATTCTCACTTGTAACTTTTAGAACTTGCATGCCACTCTGATGCTTTTGTGAGTGTCAATAATAATAAAGAAGATGTATAGGTAGTTGTTCATGTTCATTTTGTTTCCACTGGAGCTGGCTCAGCATAGACTAAGGAGACTGAGGTCTCAGATTACCCTTGGAAAGACTCTTATATTCTTGTATCTACATTCTTATATCTACATTATACATAATTATACCATCATAGAACGGCTATGGCTGGAAGACACAAGATCACCTAGCTCCAATCCCTCTGCCAGGGACAGCCTTCACTAGACCAGGCTGCTTACAGCTACACCCAACCTGGCCTTGGACACTTACAGGAATGGGGCATCCACAACTTCTCTGGGCAACCTGTTCCAGTGCCTCCCCACCYTCACAGTAAAGAATCTCTTCTTTAGAATAYCTATTCTAAACCTACTCCCTTTTTGTTTAAAGCCATTAACTATTGTCCTGTCACTACATGCCCTTGTAAAAAGTCCCCCTCCATCTTGTAGGCTGCTTAAGGGGCTGGAAGGCTGCAATTAGGTTACCCCTGGTGTCTTCTCCAGGCTGAACAATCCCAATTGCTCATATGAGAGCTGCTCCATGCCTCTAACCATCAGAGGTTGCCTCCTCTGGAGTTGCTCCAACAGGTCCATGCCTTCCTGTGCTGGGACCCCAGAGCAGAATGCAGCCCTGCAGGTGAGGTCTCAGCAGAGCAGAGCAGAGCAGAGCAGAGCAGAGCAGAGCAGAGGGGCAGAATCCCCTCCCTGGCCCTGCTGCCCACGGGGCTCTGGATGCAGCTCAGGACACATTTGATTCTCTGGGCTGTGAGTGCCCATCCTCTCACGTCCATCCTCTCACCCACCAGTATCCCTGAGTCCTTCTCAATAGGGCTGCTCTCAAACTCTTCATCCCCCAGCCTKTGTTGATACTGGAGATTGCTCCAAACTTTAAACACTAGGCTAGRATGAATGAATATAGCAACAGGAAAATTGTAAAAAAGCTTCAAGGAAAACCAAGCTGTCTGCAAGCTTGACAGAGAATATATTCCTGTGAGGGTAACAGAGTYCTTGTTTTTTCTCACTTGCTCATTTTCATTCTTTTTTGCATTTTGCTTCTCAGAGGCATCATCATAACAATTAAGCATTTTTAAAAGTCTTTTCTTGATGTCTCTGTGTGTTCAGAACAGTTTATTTTGTCTTGAGTTTACACGTTACTGGCAGAATTCTTCCAAAAATGCAGTTACTGCAGGAAAGTATAATCACCTTGAATAAGGCTGGTTTGATTCATCACTGACTCAACTGACTCACTCATTTTCAGAGGAACATAACYAAAGAACAAGGTGACCTGAGCACTTCAATGCTCCACATACTCCAGAGAAGCCCTTTGGAGCTGATATTCAGAAGTGGAAGAACAGCTAATAAATGGGAATAATCTTTTCCCCTACCAACATGTCAAATATATTTTTCTTGTATAGCATTTCTATAAAAGATGATTCAAGAGCWCATGGATATATATAAATCTCAGCTAATAAAAGTATTTCAGCTGAAGTGTATTGATTCAAAATTGTGTTTGGCTTGCTGTTGCATAAAGTTTGTCCTGCCTCTTGCTCCAGAGTTCTTGAATATTGCAACATGTTGTACTGATCACTTCTGTTAGCTGGAAGTTACATGGAACACTGACTTTCATTTTTTTTGGACTAAAAATTTCAAAATTMTGCATACTAATGAGTTTAATAGATTCATAATGTTTTAAGTACAGAGCTCCATATTTTTAAATTCCTTTCCATAACATTGCATTCTTCATTACTGTAATCACTTGGATGAGAAAAAAATCAGCACAATAATTGCTTTATTGCATGTTCCTCCTAGCACCACAAACATCCTTGAAAAAAACAACTACACAATTAATAAAAAATGTTGCCTGCATTGTAAAAGGTTCTATATAGTATKATAAAAATAATCTAAACTACAATATTGCTGTTTTAAAATCTGTTTAGAAGAATTAGCCATCTGTCATGACAGCAGCTTGACCTGATGGGCCCTGCAGAGCAGCAGTGAGACCCAGCAGGGTCCCTGCTGAGCCAGCAGTCCTCTCCTGCAGAGTCAGGCCCTGACRCTATTCCCTGGCACAACAGGTTGTCCTCAGCAGAGCCTCTTCCACTTACTTGTTCTCTATTATCTGGAGCACCACTGTTGTGTGGATTTCCAAACAGAAACTGTGCAAAAGTCATTGAAACCATGAGGTTCCACAATAAACCCASGTAATAAGCTTGCCTGAGTAATATGTCAGAATCATCTGCATATTAATATTTAACTTCAGAATTTACAGGTGGTTGTCAATCCCATGTTATGTTACCTTCACAGGAAACCAGTGACAAAGCTGCACTGCCTGTGAAATGTGCTAATGTAAATTAAGCCTCCAAACCTCATCCATTTCTCTCCTTGACCAGTGTATTATTTTGATYGGTTAATGGTTTACAAAAAACCCACTGGTTTAAGAAAGGATAAATTGTAATGGGAGAACACACGAGGAGAGGGTATCATTCCMGGCTTGGTTTTCTCTCATGCTGTTGAAGAGCAACAACACAGAAAATTATAAACAAACAAAGGTTTAAAAATTATGTAACTGGAGAGCTGAATTGCTCCTGTAAGCTGCTGAGTAAACTGTTGAGCTATGTGCTGTGAGCACATTCATTGAAAACATGGGACTATCAGCATCTAGTCCACTTGGATGRGACAGAAGTCCTTGGTGCACAGCAATAATTAGTACTTACAGAAGCTTCTGAGATACACCAGCACAAACATATCTACCTGCCATTGACTTCTACTCATGTAACTTCAGTTACACAATGGAGGCTCTTCAGGTTAAAAATATGCTTGGAGATTAACTGCACTCCTCTYAACATGATTAAGATCCTGCATAATATTTAGACACCATTCATCTGTTTCAACAGTTTTAACTCTGCTAACTCTTTTCTTTCTACAAGCAATTAAAAAAGACATGACTGAAATTCTTCCATCTCAGTCAAATGGATTGATGAGTTTTAATGGAAAACATTTATTCCAACCTTTAATTAAGTTTGGAAGTCTGAAATCATTAATCTTTGCTTTGAAACTATGTACTGTAACACGGGCATTTAAAACCATACAAGTCAATCTTGTTATGAGGTGGATGTCTGAGTGATAACACAGCTTTCTAGAAGCTGCCTTTGCATTTTTAAAATTACCTTTCCTTGGTTCATGACATAAACCATTAAGGATTTGCCCCAGCAGAGGATGAAACCAACTTCAGTGTGACACTGCTTTAGCCAAAAGCAACCATTTRATCTTGAAAGGTTATTGTAAAAGTTGATATGCGAGAAATCTGATCTACATTCTCCATCCCACATAAACCTTAATACAGAGTTATTGCTTAAAGAAAGAATCAACTGCATTATCTGGTGTTATTCTGCTAGATTATTCAGTGACTCCTACAACCAGTTTCTGTGTGAACATATTTGCAATAGTTCAGCCTTTGGGGTAGAAATAATTTCATTTTAATATGTTTTTTGGAGCACTGCCAGAGTTACAGGCATCTTTTACGTGAGAGAATTCTACAAGCAGAAAGTGCATACCTTGAGATCCTGGGCTCTTTCTAGAAGAAAATAAGGAATCTTAAAGAGCATTAAAGTGTAAAATCTTTCTGGTAGCCATCTTGGACTTTTTTACCACCTGCCAGAAGACCTTACAATTATTGTTTTGGCCTTTACTGATGCTTTTAAGTACAGCACACCCAAGATGGATGGGGGAYGAAAAACCACAGAGAATTTTCCCAAGCAGCYGCTGTTTGGAATACAGTGATCAACAAAACATMTCAGTTGGGGATATCTCTGAATGAAGAAAATCTCTRGGTTTGAYTTAACAGTTTCAGCTSTTGTCACRGAATATTTGGCATCCTGTGAGGAGGAACAGTCTTTCCAGTAATAGCTTTTGAGGTTGTTACTGTTCCTCCACTGAAGTTCTGCCCTCTTTTCCCACCTCWGGGTGAACTGGTGGTGTGAGTGTTCCCTCTCTTGGTTGCACAGCTTCAGCTCCAGGTCTGTACTGAGCTGCAGTTAGTAGATATTAATAAGGCCTAGAGGAGGTACGGAACTTTTCAAGCAATAGAGTACAATGTAAAGCTGATGTAAAAAAAAAAAAACCAAACAAAAAACTAAGTTTTGCATGCATTTGAAATGTATGCCTTGAATTTCCTTATGGAGAAAAATGCTTCGTTTGGGAGGTTCTRGTATTCTCTTTCAGAAGTCAGATGTAAAATCCAAAATCAGTAGTAAAAGAGAAATGCAATTGTGGAAAATATGAAAGCTTTCAAATAAGCACTTGACTTGTCCTGCATACAGGAAAAGAAACATGAAATTTAATTTTATGGATTTATTTTTCTTTTTTTAGAAAGTTTTAGCAGTAATTTTGGAGAATGGGTCTTTTTGGGTTAATTATTGACTTTTCCATTATTTAMCAAGCACTTGGCACTGTGAATGTTTCAAAAGCTTTGTACCACTGAACTGTAGGACTTGTGCACATTATCAGATCACCAGCTGGATGTTTCCTGTGGTCACAGCACAGCCATGTTTGATGCAGGTATACTGAACAGGCAGCACTGGGGAAATCCTTYGCTTTTCCCTTCCACACAACTAAAAAGCCTATCTCCTTGCAGGCATATCCCTTATTTAATGAAATCCTGGGTGCTAAAGCTTCTCCTACTAAAAGGGAGGGTGTTGCCCCTTTAATTTCAAAGGCACCACTATGATATGATTGATTAACAGTAGATTGTGGGAGTCAGGAGAGTTGCACWTGTGAGGAACTGGGAGTTTAACATTAGACACACAAAATACATGTTTTCTAAAGGGCATTCACAGCCAGTTTGTATAAGCCTTGAAATCAGAAAAGCATTGTGTCTGTCAGCCTAAAAAGAAAACATGGACTACAGCTTATCAACCCTGAAGCTGGTCTCAAGTTTGTTCAACATTTGAAAAACTARGATATATCAGATTTCTGGATCATATGGAACAACATTTCCCTTACTGCTTTATATGTTTTGCCTATTTATCMATTTTGTTGAAGAAATGCTTATTCTTGTCCAATGAAAAACGATCCAACAAAAAACATTCACTAACAGTGACACAGTCGTTTAACCTCAAGCTGTCCCTAACTACATTCATTCCACATTTCACTCTCTAATATAATTACTCCTGTTTGGAATAGACAGTGATGAAATTATTTGGCCCTTATGTATTATTACTTGATTAGTTTTTCCATATTTGCTGAAAGAACATAAAATCAGCTACTGAACATTCTTATTAAAGTGCCTTTGCATGTCCCTCATGTTCTTTAGGATAGTTGYTATATAACAAAAAAGTATTTCTTCTTCATCACTACAGTTAAGTGAATTTTCATAAATAATTATTAAGCTTTATGACTTTTTAGAAAAAAAAATTAGTTTCATCTGTAGGAACATCTTCAGGTAAATATATTTAGACCAAGGACCATTTATTATCATTTCTGTTGCCACATTGGCTGAGGCTAAAGGAATTTTTGACATTTTAGCTCTAGATGAACCAAACTTATGATCACAAAAAATGAGACTTGGCTGCTCTGATGCAAAGAGGCACGAGATGGGGCTCATAATGCCAGTTTGGCTCCCTAGGATTTATTTCTTATGTCGAGATTCACAACAGCCACCATGTTAAATTCTCAGATACTTAAGTAAGACTGGAAGGAGGAATAAGRTGTGTGAAATTCTGGCTCCGCCAGTAAACACAGCTTAAGTCTTTCTCAGTCTGCAAAAAGTGTCTCAAGATAACCTGCATCCATATGCAAAAGTCATTCTACCATTCCTGGAGCTGGTGACTAATGCATGAACAGTGGCCTGCCAGGATTAATGGCCAAACTTTCAGTGCCTTGGTTCTAAGCATTTCCCAGCTCAAGTGCTTAAGCCCACRGATTCAGCTTCTCTTGGCTAAACATCTACCACTGTAGGATGCCACAGCCACCAGCGCTAACATCAGCCCTGAAGGGGAAGGCCTTTGCTCTCTAGGCCTTGGAGGCTTCTGTGGCAAACTGGAAAAACTTATCTTTGTACATATATATATATATATATATATATATATATATGTTTATGGAGTTGGCTTATTTAATTATCAACTTTACAAAAAGGGTACAAAAAGTGAATGGTTTAAGCTAGTATAAATTCTTCCTGGGGCAAAAAGATGTTACCCAACAGGTTGGGATATTAAAGCAATCTCTGCAAGATTTGTGGTTTATTTGGGAGATCAGATAAATGTAACAGCCTTGAATACATGTTTAGAGAAGCTAAAGAATAATACATTCTTTGCATGTTTTACCTCTTTTTGCTGGGTCAAGAAACCTTCAGTCTGCAATCACATAAAATACATCATCGTCAGTGTAAAATCAGTATGGTAGGTCAGGAACAGTGTTCCCAATATAGAATAAAGGGCTTTTAAATTTTTTACTTTTTGATGTCTTTTTTAACTACACAGTGGAAGGCTCTTTGTCATATGGATTCTTTTTTTTAACTTTAGGACATGTAAATGACATCCTTTGTCTATTATAAAGGTTWGACCACCTTTTCTTCCTTAAGGAACACATTTTACAGCATGTACTGCATGTGAATTTTTTAGAGTCCAGCTACTTCTCTTAACTGTTTCTTAGACAGAGCAATGTATTATTAATTTGCTTGCCCTGAAGCATGACACTAATTACTGCCAATCATTCTACCCATGTTTATTTTTGATGTACAAGCAGCACCTTCTGCSAACCACATAAAGGCACCAGAGTAAACCAGACATCACAGCAGCTTAGCAGATCTAGTCATGTATGGTTCTTAATGAACTCTATATCCATGTAAATGTCTATTATACTTTAGGAGCTCTGTCATGAATGAAAATTAGCAGAAAGTCGTTAACTGAGACAAGGAGATAGGTCATCTTATGCCTTTGGACAGTAATGCTTGCACTTACTGTAGCAAAGCTGTGAAAATCAGATGGAAAACGAAACTAAAACTTATCTCATGGTATATTAGAGAGAAAGCATGGCCAGAACCAGGCAATGGTCACTAGGATGTTTACATTCTGCATCTCCTACTTCTTTGTGGTATGACAAGCTCTTCAGATTATTATCTGCAAAAATCAACATAAGACAATGTATCTGATGTCAAATGGGAGTCATATGAGTGAGTGTTTCAAATAATGGTTCTGTAAAAGCTGGTATAGCAGCTCACCACAGTATTACTGAACTACCAAGCAGGTATAAAACAACGTTATTTAATGAGCTGAGAAGATGAGGACTGAGTACTAAAGGAGAAAAATCAAAATGGCTGACTTCAAGACAGTGCAAGTCTTGGTTCACTAACTGAATAAAGTATTTCACAATAGTCTTGTAGATTAGAACAAGCCACTTCAACCAGCACAGATAATTGAACAGACAGTTACTACTATTGGTATTTGCAGAATTCAAAATAATTCTGTTGCATGTATCTCAACTTCTTACCCAAGGACTGGATTTACTCRGACATACAAATCAGCCTGTTGACATGGAGACAGTCTACAGTCATGGCCATGTCTCACCCAACACACCAAAGGAGAACACCTCCTTCAAAGGCTCTCTCTCTCTCCCTCTCTCTATAAAAATAGTCTTTATTTTTATTTATGCATTGAGAATGGAGTACAAGATTTAACTCTGTGGGCACTATGCCTGGGAATATATGTCTCTGTCACTCTGGATATAAGGTTTCACGTTCCTGARGAAAGCCAAGGGATAAGACAACTCCCTCCAATACTGCTAGGGTGAGAATGACTGAACTCTAGAGGATCCAACTTGCCAGGAGGACCTCACATGATGAGGGTATTGCTCTCCTAGCTCCTATTGYTGGTTTCCTTCAGCAACAAACCTGCCCTATAGCTGGAGAACACTGTATATTAAGATCTTCTGAAAAACATTTTTGGCTCTGAAGCCACAGAACAGTAGCTCTTACTAAATAAATTTTTTTAAAAAAATCTGTAAGTTTAAAGGAAGATGAATGACTTATATGTGACTGCAACATTAAGCATCTYAAGGCTGCAATTTCTCAAAAATAAAAAGAAGTACTAGAACAAMGCATTATTTTACTAGGTAAAAAACCTTTTCTTATGCCAAGGTATCGACTGCATTGTTTTTGCAATGATGGATAAAATTACTGATCATTGCCCAAAAACAAGCAGACAATCTCTAGCAACACAATATAGACCTTGCAACACAGAACAGTAGATAAGGGTTTGTACAGGTGACACTTGTGATATTGAAAAGCCCTTTCAAACTGATTCACAATGGAGATTCCACATTTTGCCTTCAGGAATGGCTAYAGGTACAGCTGGCACCAGTTATTTCCTTCTGCTGTGAGATGTGGAATTTTATGAAATGAAAACATTTTCTTATTTTTTGACTAGTTTTAGTCCAACTTCTCCCTACACACAGAGATTATTCAAAGAACCCATTTAGCATATAACTTCTCTTTCCCAGAGGCTGTGCAAGTGCTAGAATGGAGAAGAAAGCTTTGACAGGTACAGGATGCAACTAAGAAATGCTGTGAGCTGGTGCAACACAATTAATGCCCTRTGAGATTGCCACTGGAAGCTGTCACATCCACTGCCCTACAGACTAACAGTGTTTCAGGTGYTGAGACTTTACACAGTAAGTTCTGGACTTTTCAGAACAGGTATTTTTGTGTTTTGCTCTATCTGGCTTTTTCCRGGTATGAAAGCAGCAATCCCACTACAGCATCGTAGAAATAGCTTGGAGTTGGCGTAGATTTGTTCTTTGACTATTTTGATAAGGTCTTCCTTCTGTTTCCTCTGCTTTGTGGTCTGTACCATGTTCCTCCCTGAAAGCACAATACAGCAACAGGAAGACCAGGAACCGAAACTTGCAAAATGTTCTCTGTGTGGCATTAGTAGTCTGCAGACCTTAGTATGCTACACACAACCCGACCAAGTCTGCTTCCTCCCCACTCTGCCATGCATATTCATAAGCAAATAAAACAGTTACACACAAACAGAAGCTATGATATATGTAACAAACAACAGAAAAAAAACTAAGTATGAAAACAAAAACAAAACACAAAAACAACAAAAATCCCACCACCACCACCACAAAAAACAAACAAACAAAAATCCAACAAAAAACCCAAACAAACAAACAATGAGATTGTTTTATCTACAGCTATTAACTAAAATACTAAGGAAGAAATCCCCACTCTTGGSTAAATTACTTCAAATGGGCAAATATCACCCAGCAAAATAAACTGCTGATCAGGATGGAAATGTAAGATTTTTAAGCTTCTTTTAACTAAGTAGGTGTTCCCATATGTACAGAARACATCTGAGATTTTAATGCAAAATCAAATAAGAAAAGAGAGTGAGTGCAAAATACCCATGATGCTGACTAATTCAACATGATTATGTATAACGTTCAAACTTGCAACTGATTYATTGTTTTCTTCTGGGAAAAGGCTGTCAAATGACACAGGCACTAAAGTCACATTTTTGCTCTTTAACCCTGCTTATCAATTGACTTTCATTCCTGCAGGAGAACTGAAATCAAATGCAGTACGTTTCACACCTGTAGCTATGAGACTTCTGATTTTGATGGCTGGAAACATCCTTGTGTACTTATTTTGCAGTGTTGTTATTTTTGTCCCTTCTACAAGCAAGAGTGTTTTCTAGAAGTCCTTCTTATTTTCTCGTTGCACCTTTTATTCAAGGCTACTAGTGTGCGAAGTGAACTAACTCTTTAAATAATTTAACCTGAAAACACGCACGTCTGGCCATCTGCCGCTACAGCTCAAGAAACTCCAGCATTTCCGACGGCAGCTGCTGACTACGCAAAGGGCAAACCAGGGCAAGAGGGACCCACAACCTCAAACCTGCAGTAGGTATTCTGACCAAGGCAGGGAGCTCTTCTGAAGTGTCACCGCAGGCATGCCATCATCATCTCAAAAACGCAAATAAGTTTTCCTAGCAACAGCGACGCACTCGGTTATTTTGTGGCGATTGCTGCGGCTCGGTACGAGCATCCCCGCGCAGCCGGGCTCCCGGCCGATTTCAGCGCGGGCCCCGGGGCTCCGGCAGCTCCACCGCCCCGGCCCGAGGGTCACTCACCATGTTGACTTCCGAGACCACGTCGATGCTGGCGATCTCTATCCGCATGCCCACATCCACGGGCGGACCTGCGGGGGGAGCGGGAGGCGGCGTTAGCGGACCTGGGGGGCCGGGGCGCGGTCGGGGGGCGCGGGCGCCTCACCTCCGAAGTCGGGGCGGAGGCGGATGTCGTAGCCTTGGAGCAGCCGGTCCACGGTCTCCTTCACGTAGGACATGTTGCTGGGCCCGTCGGCGCTGCGGGAAGAGGCACAAGCGGGTTAGGGAGCCGGCCGGGCGGCCCCGCGCCCGCCTCCCTCCCTCCGTCCGCACCCCGGCGGCGCTCACCTGCGCGCCGCGCACGCCACGGCCAGCGCCAGCGGCAGCAGCAGCGCCCGCGGGCCGCCCCGTCTCGCAGCCGCCCCCATCCCGGCCGCCGCCTCACGGGGGACGAGCCGCGGACTGGAACTTGGCGAGGAGAAGCAATTCCCGAGAGCGGAACGCATGCGCGGAGCGGACCGCCGCGGCCCCGGGGCGCCCCTCTGCCCGCCCCGAGTGCCAGCGCCCGGCTGGGCCGCGCCCCGCCGTGGGCTGCTGAGGGCACGGGCGGCTGAGGGCGCGGGGGGCCGAGGGCGCAGGGGGCCGAGGGCGCGGAGCCGCAACAGGTGCTGCAGGAGCGCTGAGGGCGGCGGGGCCTCGCGGCCGGCGAGACCCCCGAGCTGCTGTGGGGAAGGGGCTGCCACCGCCGGGCGCTCCCCCCGCCGCTGAGCGCCGGTTTCCCGTCTAGAGACAGTAAATAATTGCTGAGGGTGCTTCGGCGTGAACATTCCTCTCAATGTTGTGTTAGCCATAAAGTGAAAGGGGCATGGCAGATTGGACAGAAATGGCACATTCTGGTGCCAGGTAGCGTTTTGTCGAGCGGCGGTGGCGTGAGGACGCGCCCGCCCCGCAGAGGGCTCGGCGCTCCCTCAGCGGGCTGGCGGCGGGGACTGCCCCGCAGCGGCACCCGCGGTGCCCCGGGTAACTGAGTTTCACTTGCAAGTTTTTAATCGATATAATTGGTCTTCTGTTTAGAACACGATGCGATGTCCTCGATGCTCTAACGTAACCTGGCCTCTYTTGTGCATCACTACACAGTGACTGATCGGAACTCTGTGAACAGTTCACGACTTTGCCGGTGCCGCTCACTTTCAAGTCACCGTAGCACAGCGAAATAACATTTGTCCCTTTCAGGTTCAACCCATCTACTCTGTGCGCTTCTCAGTCCTGCGTGCGGTGCCCTTGGGATATTGGACGATTTTGAGTCTGCTACGGCGTCATGCAGTCTTGTTTCTGAGAAACGGCAGACTTGGTGATGTTTTTCGCAGCTGAAATATGCTACAATATTTGAAAAATGCTGGAATATTGATACAGTTTGTGACACACATTCTAGTGATAGTTTTGAGCATCTTTTGGAACAAATTTTTGAACAATGTATTTTTCTGTGAAAGTTTGTCACTCTTGGAGAAGGAGCAAAAAATGCTTCCTGAGAGATTACTATGGGCATCTTTTATCTCACATTTGCTTTCTCCAACCATAAGTGTACAAATTTATGAACATAATTATAAGTTCTTCGTAACAGTATATAATAAATATTTTCAATTTTCTTTGAGGTGGTTTTTTTTTGGTTTTTTGTTTGTTTGTTTGTTTGTTTGTTTGTTTTGTTTTCCTTCTAGTTCAGTAATTAGCTGCTGAAAAATGTGACCTCCCAGCTCAACTGGAGAGTACTTTAGGATTGCTGTTTGGAAAGAGGTTTGTTCAGTTATAATTGGTGTGGCTTGAGTAGAGCACTTAAAAAAAAACAGTCCTACCTATAGCTGTCTACCAAAAAGTATATTTTTATTTAGAGTTGTATCACACACAGCCATCATAAAGTTATTGGTTCTTCTAAAGCACTGAATTAGGCTTTACCATGCAGCTATATAGTCCCTTTTACTTCTTGATGGTATGCATTTAGCTTTGTCATAAGTCATATGAAAGTCAGATATGCCTGCATTTAAGGGAGATCACTGCTCTCCATGGCTTGCCAAAATCTGTCTTAAGGCATAAGTGCAGGGGTATATTCTATTAGAATTAATCTGCTGCACATTTCAGGACATCTTTAGTTCAGATGAGCTGTAGTCTGGCCCCTGGACTGAATRCCCATTAATGGTTGAACTGTGTTAGGTGAGTTTCTGATCTTACCATCTGATCTAAGAAGGCATGAACAAAGCCTGCAGGTCTCCTGCAGTCAGGGATGTCTCAGCCCAGCAAATGTACTTCCAGGAGGGAAGAGGATGTTCTTATTGGCAAGCTGGTTCCTCTGAGAGCTCTCCTAACCATGCTGTCCTGGGTTCTGGAGACCAGCCTTGAGCTTCCTCCACTGAACATCCCAAAAATAAGACCCAAAATGTTGAAATTAAGCTCCATTTTGTACAGCTTGATTACTGGGGACATCYGGGCTCTAAACTTGGGTTTTGAAACAACTGCAAATATCCTGCAGTGTGGAGACAATACTGAAAAGATCCCTCAGTAGTGAGGGCTTGGGAACAAAGAGATTTATATGGTATTTTTAATAACCATACAAAGGAGGAGCTGCACGGCATAACTCTGCTAGAGTAGAGGGGGTGAGAAGGATTTCTCTTGACCTGTGGGGAGTATGAAGGAAACATACCTAAGACCTGTTTTCCATTGCTTTCAGAACTGAAAAAGGTAATTATCAGCAGGACTTCCACTCTCACACACWTTGCTAGCTGAAGTAGTCAATGAATTAAGAATTTGAAGTTCTGCTCTCTTTGCAGATGATCTGTTTCTAGGAGATTATAGTAAGCTTTTCCAGGCCACCAATGTGGAAGAATTTTGAAGTAATTTTGATAAAAACACTCCATGTGACATAGTTCTTGTTTCTGTATCTTTAACAACCCCTTGTACAAAGAATAAAGACATTCCAAATGAGTGACTGTGGGGAAGGGGCTAACACTCAAATATTATGACTATTGTTTACAAACACTTTCTAAAAGCTTTTTCAGGTTACAAGACATGTGGTAATCTGTTTTTGACATGTGCTTCAAATGTCAGCTGCCTCTGCAGTCAATAAATTCGATTCAAAACACAGCAGTGTGTCTTTCCATCCACTTTGAAGGGGTTTGCTCAATCACTCAGGCTGAGTTAAACCTGCTGGATACTCAGGATGGCTTTTGTGTATCTTGGCATTTGCTGAGCACTCCAGAAAATAGGCAACTAAGTAGTACCAAACCCCGTTAGGGTTTCAAACACCTGTTGTGGCTTCAATTTCTGCTCTTATGATCTTTTCTTATGGTYATCTTCTCATACTATTGCTCAATAAGTTTTCTTGAAACCATTGCTAATGATAGTGCGAAATTCCTTTCCCAGTAATTTCTGCTCTGGGTTTAGTGTATATATAGGGCCTATGAGGTAGACATATAGCTTGTAAACAAGATTTTAAAAATATTTTTTCTGGTCTGTGTTAGAGAAGGCAGAATTTTGGGGGGAATAGTTTCATATTTGTTAAACATATGTAAGCACTAATAAACTAAACCAATTGAAATCCACTAGTTCTAACATATTAACCATGGGGGTTTTTTTTCATCTTCTAAGGCATGTCAAATGCTTGCTAGAAGCAAGATAAATAATATAGTCATAGAGCATAATGCAGAAACTATCCTGGGCCAAACTCTTGTTCATTTTTTATCTTCATTATGTTTAAACTTTAAGGAATGAATCTTTTTTCTTACACAAATTAGTGTTTCCACTTTACTAAATACCTTTTTTGCACTGCTCATTTTAATTTGGCATCAGAAAGTCCACACCATACAAAGATAATGTCCTGCTCAGATAATGTTGGCTAATTAAAAAAAAACAAACAAGATCACTGAAAAAAAGAGAAATTTGGAAATTCTTTCCGTGTCCCACTAGATAAGATCTGTAGGCAAGAAGACCACAAGTTTTAAAAAAACAAAGGAAAAAAAATGCAAAAATGATGGCAATACAAACTCTCATGATATTTTGTGTCTTCTTAAAAGTAGAATGAAAGCAGGTGTCTCTGTGCTTCTGCTCAAAACAAAAAAGGGGAGCTGTGTCCCTCATACTGTAGACTTTGTATGTGGATGTGATGAGTGAAAATATTAATATTTGTGATACTGACAGGTTTTGAGAAACTGCAAAAAAACGGACTTGCAGACCCAGGATACTCCAAATCTGTGTCCARCTGGAACTGCTGTGTGGATTTTTTTACACTATATACACAGCTGAAAGAAAAATGAGAATTAGGATGGGTACACTTTTTTTTTTTTTACTTGGCACTGAGCAAGTGACATTTTGCAGTAATTATATCAATAATATAAATTCAAAACTTTAGATCAAATTTTTTAACAATTAAGCTGAATGGTTGGGTTTGAAAACTATGAAGTGAAACCTTGGACTTGTGAAATGACTACCTGTGCAGGTAAAAACCAAATCTTGTTCATATTTATACACAAAGAGGCAGGTAACGAAATAGGTCACTTATTTCATCTGCTTAGTGAKAGTGCTATTGTTTTATACCTACAGTAATCCCTTGGGTCAAATAGAGCTTGTGAACCATCTTCTCAAATGACAGAAAACTGCAAGCTGGAAGTACTTTTAGTGTGCTGTGGGGATTTTAGTGCAGCAGCAAAGCTGCACAAATGATTGATAAGAGCTGAGGACTGACATGCTGAACTCATGCTTTATCCTGGGATCTGTAGATAGTGTGATACTGACACTGAGGAGACCACCTCACACCTATTTCCATTTCCTTTGGGTCTCAGTAAGCCCTCACTCTTATCTCAGGAAAGAAAAAGRTACATATCCTCTTTGAGCTCCATTTTCATCCCTCTTTTTATACCCCGTAAAGATCAATTAAGATCTCTCTAGTGCACGCTCTTCTTTACTTTAAAAGACTGTAAAATGCTTAGGACAGTTATTTTAAGGAATCAATGGTAAATATCAAAACTGTCAATCAAAATTACTCACCTTTAATAGTCAAAATGAGAAGAGAATATATGAGATATAGGATTTTGTCATGTAATATCTATAGCCAGGATAATTTAGTGAGTCTTTAATCATGTCATAGAAACATCTGTACTAGTAATTTGAAACCCCTTTTAGATTTCCCAGCTTTTTGTCTAGACCTCCATTCTTAACATTACAGAATTTGATTCCTCTCAAGATGTGCATGCCCAACTCTGCATCCCTTTGGCCTCTCTCCTCATCACCTATGGGAAACAACCTTGCTTCAAAGTCCTTCATCCCACATGTGAAAGATTCAGAAGATACTTCTGCCTCTGATTCTGGYTCAAGAGAAGTAGTAGGGGCTAAAGATTAAGGTCTTTGTACTAGTTGCTATAGAGATTATCAAAAAAGACAATCTTAGTTTCAGAGAACAAAMCATTCAGGGTAAGAAAGGAACACAAGCCACAAGTGTTCAGACAGACAGGAAGAAGATGAAGGCAGCAGTCTGTATGCATTTGTGTAGTTTTAATGGACATCTTAAATACAAGGAGCCAGGCATCCTAAGTGTTTTGGAAGTGTTGGAAAAAGGAAGGCAGTTGATGACAGCACAGCAGAAGCTGGTTTTTAGGAGGTATTTAGAGAACAGAGACATATGAAGTATGATATTGCTTTGATTTCTCTTAAAAGGTACTTCAGATGCTTCCCTTTATACAGCTCCTAGAAACTGAGTTTTGTCAGTAGGGGCAGTATGTCAGAAGCAGGACAGAAAGAGTTAACACCTGATGCTTTAACCTTGAGAAACTGAGTACTCGTATACCTTTTAATTACAAGCAGCTCCCTTGACTTTAAGAGGCTGATGCAAACTGTGGCAAGGTGCTTATACATTTGTAGGATTGAGAACTTTGCTTTTATGCTTTTTAGGCCTGCTCCAGTCTTGATTTGTACAGGGTTTTTTTTTTTTTCTTTTTTTAACATAAGACATGAAACACTGTTARTGGAATGGCTCAAAAATATTTTTCTGATTAATGGATTAATTTTACCCAGCTTTGCCTTTTCTTTGTTTTCTGAAGCAGCTCACAGCAAATCCCTATTTAAAGGATCAGCTTTTATGAGTAGTGTTCTCATACTCACAAGGATTTTACCACACAGARCCACTAGAATGCAATGTGTCTCTTTGTCCCATTTCAGTGATGTGATGCACTCACTACAAACACTTGTGAATGTGAGTCATGTAAATAAGAGCCTAGCTTGTTTTCTTCTAGCAAGAAGGAGATAAAATGGCTGAATTTAGTCACATATATAATTTCTCTAGAGATACCTTCCATAASTGTGTAGCTCAGAGAGTTCCTTTCTCAGGAACAACTAAGTTAAAACTGGATCAAAATGAAATTTTCTTTGAGAAAAATATACATTTTTTGCATTATATACTCTCAAGAAAWTTTTAATTAAAATATACTCCTGAGCAACTTTGTTTACTTTTTAGGTTAATGTCTCTCAGAGAAGAAACTGAGCTTGGCTCCGCAGTTGAGCAGGAGGTAGGCTACTCAACTTTCCCTTCCAATTTCAATTATTTTGTGATCTTGTGAATTTAAAAGGTGATAACATTGCTTTCTGCCTCTACTTCTGGTGTATAATTCTTTCATAGAAATGGTAGTTCCTTTTTAACCTCCAATAGCCTCTGYTTATATGGTGTGTTATTTTGCTGAGAAGATTGAAGTTACTGGCTAGTTGTTCCTCAAAACTAGTTTTACATTAGAAGTTTTTGGGTTTTGACTTAAATCTGATTTGTGATGAAAGCTGGTGCTGAACACAGGCCTTCTCTATTAGCCACTACTTCCARTTTTAAAATYACCCATAAGTGCACTGAAGACCCAGACTCCAAATCATATGCTCCTCAAACAGCCAAATTCAGTAAAAAAGCAAACACATATTTTGGTTGAGATTTTATAGTACTTGTTTTTTAAGAGGTTGTGCCTTATATATGGTAAATATATATGGTATAACCTATATATGGTAAAACCCTAAAAAGGAAAAGCTAGAACAGAGCTAAGAATGGACATCACAAATAGAAACAATTCTTTATCTTGTGTTGCACCTACTTCATGAAACGTAGGCATTTTATATTTCCACTCATTATCAAGGTTGTCTGCTGCTTCCAAAGATGGAGGTGACAATAAGGAAAATTTGCATTGTACTTCAAGGATATGTTTACAAATATGAAAGAATATGTTTACCTCTCACATTTAAGAGTGAGTTTTATGGAAAGAGCAAAATATAACAATAAAATCTGCCACACTGAAAACTTGCAGGCTGTTTTCTTTGATGATGGCAAATTCCCCTGGAATTCTGTTGACAATTTACAGCCGTGAAGATGACAGCATTAGGTATCACCATGCACAGTCATACCTACGCTGGGAGAAAACAAAGTGGGCATGATTTTAACAAATGAAATAGTCCTACACACCAGCTGCTGACACACTCCTTTCTTGTCTCAGGAGCACATTTGAAGGGTGAGATAGATRCTTGCTGAAATAAGGAGCACATGTGAATCTCTTCTGCTGGGAGTCACTTTGTCATCAGGGAGGTGTAAGACAAAAAGTAATTTTACTTATSTCTTTAAGTGATGTAGGGGTGCAGRTCTAAAATCCATGATTTATCTATGTTGCGTGGGCTGGCAGCAGTCACTGGAAGTGGTCCATACACTGAGAAATGGATTGCGCCCTGTCATTTTGGCTGCTTTTAGCTAGTTGARAAAGAACCTTAAAAATAAAGGCTAAAATTAGTGCAAAGCTAAGAGTTTCAAGAAAAACATAAATTGAACACAAAGGCGGAGAGCTGGTAACAATGTTCCTCAGCCAGATCACAGAATAGGGATGCAACTAGYTTTTTAGCCCTTGTTGGTATCTCTTCCCACAGCAGTGGTGGGCACAGGGGCACAAGGATAACTGCTCTGAGAAGAGGTGTTCAGGAGGGCTGTTTCAATGGCACAGGGTATTGCTTTATTCACTGTTCAYACATTTTGGAAAAGACTGAACTTTTTATGGCTGCCTTCAAACCCAGCTTAGAGGGTGAAACCATCATGATCTCGCTTTTAGAGAAATCATCAGCATGTTAAAGCTCAAGAAGCATTAAAAGGTGAGGTAAGGGGTAAGGGATGCAGGAGCATCCCCTTGTTTCCTTGAGCTTCTCTTGAGCAGCATCAAGCATTTATGTGATGTCAATGTTAGCTTCAGACAGTTTTCAATATCATTTTGGGACAGAAGTGAATAGAGGTTGAAAAAAGATTTAGTTTTGTGCGCAGAAGAGGCCAAAAGAACAAATATCAATWCATTAATAATTTGGAAACCTTTCTCTCTCATCTTTTCTTACTGTAAGGGGTGGTTTTGAAATCCTTCACATGACTTCTCATATTCTCAACCTCTTCAYTTTGTCTTGTTCAGTGGCTCCTTAAGTGACTTGTTCTTTGATTCAGAGTGTTTCTTTCCCTTCACCCGGTATATTAAGGCATTTTGTATCTTAATTTTTACTTCAGCTCTGGACATTATCAAGGTTTTAATTTCAGAAAATCTGCAAAATGTGTTTCAGTGAGAGGTGCTAGGCCATGAGAGTGGCAGACAAGTCAAATTCCTTTTCACCCCCCCCCCCCGCCTTGAGAAAGCAAAATGTTGCCTGCCTGTAGTCAGATAGGGAACTGAAGAATTAGTAAATTTGTATAAGAGGATTAAACCACAATAATGAGGCTATAAGAAAACAATGTATTTTAAATATAGAGAAAACCCCAACTCTATAGTAAACTAGGAGCTCGGAATGAAAAATGCAGTCTTGTTCTGATCCAGAATCACCTGCATGTATAGCAGGGATTTTGTTTACTTCAGTGAGTTTTGGAGCAGGACCTAAATGACCCAAGCATCTGAATCATACATAAGTCAGGGTAGATTTTTACTCTTAATTTTGAATAGGAAAAAAAAAATCACATATTGCTTTGGGTTAATAAGACAGCAAAGGCCCCTTATCCATCCTCTTAAAACCATTCATCTTGTGAAGTCCAACTCCTGGAATTGTGTATTTGTCTCTGTTATATATTCAGCTTCCTTTTTGTCCCTTGGATTTTCCACCCACTCATTTTYACCATCAGCAGTGGAAGTCTTCATTTCTAATGTCTGAATGGGTTAAGAGGTGAGGGAGGTGATGGTGGAGGCCTGCTAACAATGACAGGGTATTTCTCAGATACTGTTAATCTCATGTACTCTCATATCTGTGTCCAGCAGAGAAATATTTAGAAAGCTGATTATGTATTAAACATCTGAAATGAGACACAAAGTTGACAAAATGTCTAAAMTACTAAGGACAAGGRTGTTRGTTAAATACTGACCTATTTGGTATTAATACTTAGTATTTTTATATGTTTTTAATTCACTGTGTGCATTTGAATGAATTAATGCCTTCAAATATCCCTGCAATGTATGGAAGTCTTTTCTAAAATTTGAAGAACAGGAATTTCAGACATGGAGATGTGGAGAGCAACATTTTGAATGCAGATTTGGGTATTCACCTCCACAAGGTCTATGTCAGTCTTATGTATAAATTGACACATGTAGAATGAGGTACACTTGTTAGAAGATTTGGCCTAAACGACTTACCCAAGGTCACAGAAATTAGTGGCAGAGCTGAGAAAGGATCTGAAGAGTGCATCTTTAAAGGTAAAAAGCAAYTGAGGTATAAAACTATTTCTKKTTTTAAGTCCATAGTGCCCTGTGAATTTTWTAATTATAATAATGAAATCTTTTCATGCTGTTCTTGAAAAATTCAATCCAGTACATTAGACATAAAATGCTGCAGCTGCACTGGATCAACCCCATGGTGTACACAAACGAGCACACTCTGTGACTGTGTCCAGGAGTTTATACTGGTACTGTTGCAAACTACTTAGAGTGGACTTGTCACYGCACATCAATTACCTATTGATTCATTCACTTAGGTAAAAGCAAAAGGAYATTGCACTTTGTCAATTATTGTACCTTTTTTCACTCTGCATAAAAGCAGACTGCCCTCCCTTCACAATAAATACTCCAATGATACGGGATACTCCAGGAAGAGTCAAAAGGGTGAGGAACTCYTCAGAGGCCCTGGTCCTATCTGGTATAACTTCAAGGCTGGCTGTACTTATTTGGTGCTTTTTAGATCAATGACTTCTGAAAGTCCCTGAATTACATTGCAATTTTCCTTTGTGTGGGAATCATTGTGTTGGAAGGGGAAGCAGTAGAGTCTATGCAGTGGATAGGTACAGAGACTATGCACTGTGCAAGAGGTGAGCTAGCTCCCCACATAGCTGTGGAATGGCATTAACTCCCTCTTGCTCACCACTGAGGACATGAGCCCCCTGCTAGGCTACCACTGAAAAATACCTCTCTGGGTAAATAGTGATGATCTGGGAACTAGTTATGGAAAGTGGCTAACAAATATCTTACCTTGTCCAATGGTCTCACTGCCATTGCTGCCAGTGGGAGGGAACAGCACATTGCACTTCCCAAGCTGTTCTCTGCTCCTTGCAAATGATACTCGGGTACACCTCAAAATACTTGAGAGAAGTACTTAYTAATTTTTTCTCTTTTCTACCTGCTCATCTTTACAGTGTTTTCTTTGCCTGATGCCTTTGTATTGATGCCTATAAGCCAAAACCACCCCCCTTGTGCTGCCCACTGCTGTTACAGTGTCCTTTCCTTTTTGAAGAGATGAAATTTTTTCCTCATAGCTTTGAGCTGTGAGTAATGCCACTCCATGCAACAACCACCAGATGGTAATGAAGAGCAGACTAGTTGTGTGTCTTTTGTAGATTTAGGGTATTACCACAATGGCAAATTTTGCTTTTACAAGCAGAGCTTACAGGTCTGAACACCAATTGGTTCAGCTGTTTACCTCTGGGCCAGTCTGCTTGGCAGCTCTATTTGCACCCCCCCCCCCCCCCCCCCCCAATCATTCTGTTTGCTTTTATGCTAAAATATGTGAAATGGAATATTCTCTACCTAATGCACAAATGCTGATTTATTATTTAGTACAAAAATGTTCTCATTGTAAGGAAGGTTTTGACTATATTTGGTGTACCACTATATGAGATATCTCTTGTAAGAAGGTAGATGCAGCATACTTTGACTGTATTCCTTGCTTCTTCTGCTGCCATTATATTTCTCCAAATGTTATGAGGGATGTACCTCTTTCAAGGTAGAAATGGAAGCCTGTTACTGGGCATGTGTGACGTCAGCAAAGGGAGCAGTGCTGAGAAATGAAGCGAACTAAAGCAGAGTTCTTATCTGAACATCATTGTCAGTGAACAGGTGGTGTTAAGCACAGCTCACCAACCCCCAGCATGGCAACATGGGAGAAGAGCAGCATAAACACAGCCTCTGCTAGCCCCAGACTTTTGAGAACCAGAAGTCAGCCCCACAGRGCTGATGAGATTCAGAAGTCTCAGTTTTACTTACCTGCAGGATTTTGGGTTCTTTATGCAGTATGTATAAACCATCTAGGCAAAATTTTCAATTTTTTTCCTGGCATTATACAATCCAGAGACTTTACAACTCTTTCCTTTCCTCCTTTTAAAGAAAAATGAGGCTCCTCCTCCTTTGGTGCAAGCCAGACAAAAGGAAGGCAGGAAGAAAATCACTAGAGCTGTTGCCAATGGCTTCACTGTGAGTCAAGGGCGAGACCTGTGGCTTCCATGGAATATTTAAGTCATTCCCCAGGTATCTGCCCATGACTAATATACTTCTGGGATTAGTAGACTGGGAACAATGAAGCCTTCCAGGAAGGCAGTTTGTTGGTGCATCTTCTCTCYTGTTCCTTCTGGGAGCAGTTGCCAGCCGCAGGATGCAGCTGTCTTGAGATGAGTAGGCAGAGCAGCAGACTCTGCCTGAAAGCAGGAATCTGGAGGAGACTGCAAGTGGGAGCATCCAGCCTTCCTCCCCTCTCCTTCTGAACTATGCCAGCCCCCACAAGCTTTCYCTGCCTCAGCCCCCTGCCCCTCTCTGCCCTGCCTGTCACTGTTGAATGCTGCAGAAAGTTTGCAACTGTTGCTTGTGGCAACTAAATTTTTTGACACATTTTGCATTAAACATGGGAGCCCTGACAGCGAAAGGCAGGATACAGGACAGTGGCTTCCCAGATTCCTCCCCACAACCATGTCCTCAACCTCAGTGAAAGAGAGACAGATTTGTATTGCTTTTAGGAAAATCTGCATTTCTTCCTGCATGAAGAAGGTTTTCATGTCATATTTTTCTGGAGATGCCCATTTTAGAGATCTCCTTGATTCCCCACTTTGCCACTGAGGACATGACTGCAACTTGTCCTGATGGCCCTGGCTGCAGATGTGATGTGCCAAAAATATGAGTGTATATGCCAGGAAAGTATTGGGGTCAGATGAGAAAGAAGAGATGAAGGCACATAAATCCTCAAGTGCTTTCTTTGTGACAACACTTTTTGCCCCAAATTGCAGTTCCTGCAGTGAATGCTTCCACAAACACATTTCCATTGCAGTGTGTAGAGGTCCCATTAAATATGAAGYTCACAGTTTACCTCCTTAAACATCCATGTGTCAATCACTATAATYCATATAAATCTTCTTGCAATCAGTAATAGCAATATATGCATATATAGATATATACATATATATACATATATATTTGGCACTCAAAGGATTTTCTAGTCTTATTCCAAGCAATCAAGGACATATGTGTTAAAATAACCATGGTACTGTAAAGCAGTCTTGTAAATACCATATGTCAGAGGAAAAAATACACAGCTAAATGCATGTCGGCATCAGCTCCTGCAGTTCCGTAGGAGTTCTGGCCATGGAAGTGAAGCAAAGCTGGGCCAGCTGAAGGTTCAGTTTTACATAGAGCTTATGCTGTGCTCTGAAAAGACAGATGAAGAGRTGACTAGAAAACTGACCTGGGACCCAGTAGACTGGAATTAAGCTCCTGTTCTGCTGCAAATTTCTTATATTGGAAGCAGTTACATTCCATTGTGTTGCATTGCCACTTGAGCTTTTTGTACCTCTATTCCCAGCAAAACAGAAGTAACAGTGCTTGCTTGTATCCAGTCCTTACTTATCTTTTTTATCTAGACTGTAAGTTCTTTAGAGAGGTAAGTGCATGGGTAAAAACTTTGGGATCAGATACTGAAATGGGAACCTGGAAAGAAAACTTCTGGAACTACATCAGGAAAGGGAACTAAAGGGAAAGCTGGAACTGGAAGAAAAGCCAAAAAGAGCTTATGCATCTATCTTACTCTTCCCAGAGTAGAACTTAAGTTTCAATCAATAGATCCAAAACCTATATTCYTTAAACGTAAGTGCATCACTGGAGGTGCAGTCAAGGCCCACAGTGCCCTGGTATCCCCACTGATTGAAAACTCTTCCCTGAACAGGTAGCACAGAGTTTTCCTGAACTSCAGATCAAAGTTTTGATAAAGCCAWGACATGTGGRTTTCCATGATCTCTTTAGTCAGTGTGGATGTTGGAGAAGAAAGGGAATGAAAGACACTTCAGTTAGTACAGTAAAGATAAACATATATTTTCTTGGTCATCTGCCAAAAATGGGATCAGGATATGCATATTCCAAAGAATCGATACTCAACCCCCGATTTTTTAAAAAGGATGTATGTGAAGACAAGTTGGTTTTTTTTCAAGACTGTAAGAAACTCTGCTGATATGGATAGATAAAAAAAAAAAAAATCCGAGAAATCAATGACTTAGCTATTTAGATACAGAAACACTGAGATACTTGGCAGTGATCCCAGTTTTATCTTCTCTTTTCTAAGAGTTAGAGGTTTTTAACTATGCAACATATAGCTGAGCATTAAAGATTTTCACAGCCTTTTCAATATTAGCTTGTCTGTCTTCACAGATTTCATGCCCAAACTAAATCAGGTAAAAATCAGCTGGATAATCAAATATGCTGGGGGAAAGGATGGAACCTATAATTTACTTGTATAACCTGTAGCATTGATAGAGCCTATAGTTTACAAAAGGAAAAAAAACCAAAAAGCTAAACCAAAAAACACAAACTCATAAAGGTTAGATAATAACTAACACAAGAAAATAACTGGCTTCATTTTTCTTTCCACTTAATCTGATGATAAAGTAGAAATGGGAAGAGTGATAAGAAAATCTGCTTCTCTGTGTTGTGACAAATAAAAAATGATTAAGCTATACTTAAGATCCATAACTTTGGATAAACCTGCTTTTGAGGCTTGGTCAGAATGTCTGTTTCATCAAAAATCATTAGTAGCATACATCAGTATAGGGACAGTAAAAAAAAAAATCTATTTTAAAAATTCAAGTGCTTTCTGAGCATATGGAGCCTGGCAAAAATAGTCCCCTTCTTACAATAGTCCCCGATGGGTGAGACTTCTTCAGAGAAATCTTGGAAGAATTGGTGGTAAAAGCTGGAGAAGCTGGGAAAATACTGAATTCAGCAAACTGAATTTTGGGGACCATCAATCCAGCCTGTGACCACTAAATCCTTCTTGGAGTCATCAAGTTATTTTAGARAGATGATATAACCCAGATATTCTGTAAAGAGATCAAAGACCAYTTAAATCCATGCTTATCAAAACAGCATACATCTGCTGGTGACAAAGAAGCACCTCCGGAGTTTCTGTGTGCCTCTGCTACAAATACATTACCAAAAMCCCCCCTAGAATAGCTCTTAAGATGTAATTCAGAAAACATTGAAAATAAGCCAGGCAATGCACATATCAGAAGGTAATAAACAAATACTCAGAGGTGCTATATGTGGCAGGACTGTTTACTGTTATTTTGAACTGACTGAAGTTTCCTTCAAGTCTACTTTTGTAAAAGATTCAACAATCTACAAATGATACAGTTTTTCAGATATCAAGGACAACAGTCTGGTTTTGGTAGTAATCTTATGGATTTCTTGATAATCATTGCTGGATTTAAGGGTGATATTAGCGACTCATAAATTTCAGATGTGCTAGAATTAACTTTCTAGATTTAGAGAAAGTGTATTTTCATTTAGTTTTAGCACTGGTAGKGAGTAAATGCACTTGWGGCACCCAGATATTGCATCAATACMACCCRAGGCAGGCTTGGTGTGACAGGAGGGCACTATATCTCCATTTTCTTAGAAARAACAACATGGGCATCTTTTTAGAAGCCATGAGTATTTCTTGCCCTTGCATGGAATGTCCACAAGTCTTGTAACCTGCTGTTACCTTTACTGAATGTTACTTCACTGAAGTACCTGTTTACCTGTTCTGAAGAGACWAAAGGTATCAATAGTATTGTTCTTTGTTCTGAAGAACCTAGAAATCATTCAAAGACCAGCTCAGTTCTTAGATTTGATGAAAGCGGGAGTTTCTGTGATTTCTAGCTGTAGCAGARCTACTGACTCCAGGCATGGATTTGAGAGGGGGCTGTGTGATAGCATTTTTCATGACATTCATGTGGTGAGATCATTACTGGTGAATACCACTCGAATTTTCTATTTTAGTTCACACAGGTGTCTATGCATATCCGGAAGGTGTTAAAACAATCTAAACCCCAGGGTGTCCCCAGTTCTGCCTGGGTTTTCGTTTTCTTCCTCAGCAGCTGCAATAAGTGACAGTGCCACAGAGCCGCATTCTGCTCCAAGTTTGTGACTAGCCAGTAGGATTCTGCCCAGTTCTCAATTACTCTCTATTGCCCTCACTTTGCTGAATTTCACTTGTGCCAGAAAAATTTTACTGAGTATCCCTATATAAGATGATCTCACTAAGAAATATTTTCAATATTCTGCAATAAGTGTTTACTCTTTATTTAAGGGAGAAAAACTAGACACTCTCTTTACTGGAGGCCAGTTTTCAGTATCCCGCCGGCATAGCCCATGCTAGAGCAGAAGATTGATCCTGAGAAAGAAATCACAACACTTTACAGAAGATCCCAAGTGGCTGATTAACCYAGAGAAATTTATCTGACTCTGGTGAAATCAGACTTCTAGAGAGCTGTGCATCCATCCCTCTGTTGTTCCTGATCAGACTGCTAATGGAGACAGAGCAGTGGACTCTGGCTGTTGTGCTGGTTTTCATCTGTCTGTGGAGTTAAACAGGCTGCTCCAAGAGCCTCCTCACAAGAACTGAAGTGACCTTGGTGTGACATCCTACCGTCTGTGTTGTCCAGGTTTGTAAATACTGCACAGAGTGTGTGTGCTGCCCATAGGCAGGCGGCCCCAGTCGGTGACGTTTTGGCAGCACATTTGTCAGATCAGGATCCTGTAAAGCAGTCAGGAGATGAGGATCCTTGTCAAAATCCCAGGAAGCAGACTAGTAATCTGCAGAGGCCTAAATAAGGCTTTTAAAATTGGAAGCAGAACTGAATGCCTAGACAGAGTTTTTTGAAAGATACACAGTGTCAGCAGGCTAAATGGATTTCAAGCACAGCTTTAATTGTTTTTCAAACGAATCAGCAAAGGGCACCCTAGCTGGAACAARCTCTGAAGTACAATCAGGAAGATTTCAAGTGTACAGTAGTTTTGAAGATAATCAGGCGTTTCAGTGCTAAAAKATACTGTAGTAAGTAATGAATAAARACTCTTTACTGTCGGCATTGACAGTACTGCAGTCTTTGAGTCAATTACAATACCTGCCCCATGTGCATGGTGAATTTCACCGCCCTCATTAAAACTGACATGCACACGGATTTTCAAGCCTYAACAATTGTCTCTGCAGCGCACCTGATTAGAAGA
>CADDXX010000138.1:0-64950 GCA_902810485.1 Alauda arvensis | reverse complement strand
GCTCGCCGCTCCTCCGCCCGTGCCGGGCGCTTGGCAACCGGGGCGCCGCGCATGTGGGACCGCCGGGGGCCGCCGCCCCCCCGCCGGGCCCCGCGCCCCCTTCCCCGCCCCGGACAAGGCGTTTAACGTGCCCAGGCGTGAAGTATGGCATGCAAAGATGGTTTCTGCCAAGGAGCCAGCCATCGCCATGTCCTCGGGTCTCTCGATCGCCCTCCTGCACTGCCTGTGCCTGGCGACCTGGTGAGTAGCCCGGCGGCGGCGCCGGGGGGCCCGGGCGGCGGGTCCGGGTCCGCTGCTCCCCGCGGGCTCCCGGCGGCTCCGCTCACCCGCTCCCTCTTTGCCTCGCAGYCTCACCGGGCCGCCAGGGCAGATCAAAAAAGAGGAGAAATTGTGGCCAGAGAATTTCACCAGCATCCTGAACAGCCTCCTGGATGGCTATGACAACCGGCTGCGACCGGGATTCGGGGGTACGGTGGCGGCGCGRTGCCGGCGGCGGGCGGGGGGTCGCTGGGCAGGGGCGGGGGACGCGGCGCTCACCGCTCGGACCGACCCGTTAGTGACCGAAAACGCGGGGGTGTGTCCCCGCTCCGTGCCCCGCGGTCCGAACCCTCCGGAAAGGGCCGGCAGCGAGGCAGCASCCGGCCCGAAAGCCCGAGGGGTGCTGCGCAGTCCCGGCCGCGGGGGGCCCCGCTGGGGCGGTCCCGGGCTCAGCCCCCGCTTKGCTGCTCTGCCCACATGCCGGGCTCGGGCTGCTGCTGCTGCGCTGGAGGAAAAATAAGCGCTGGATCCGGGGTGCGTTGGCTTGGCRGGGATGGAGGGACCTGTCTAACACTCAGATTCTTCTCGTTCTTGGCAGGTTTTGACCCGTAAATGCCGCGATCGGGTCCTAATAAAAACAAGTGTACTTTTACCAGCCTAGAAGGTTAGGTCTTCTGGGTTCTGTTCCACTAGTTAGGGRAAATCAGAGCTCAGGTGCCAGTTCTTTGCTACAGTTGCTGAAATCCCAGCTTTGATTTAGAAGTAGTAGACTTAATTGCTGTATAGGAATTAGACGTGGCGGAGTTTCAAATTTGCCTTCACCTGTGTTCTGCGTGTGGGGGTTTTGGGCCTCTTCCTTTCMCCAGGCTGTTAAGATGCCGTTTTTTGATGCTGAAGAAGCAGCCAGACTTGCTGTTCTTTATGATTTTGATGCTTTTGTRTAGGGACTTGGAACCAAAAATCATTAAGATCCAGGCAAAATAAAAATTTATTTTGTGATCTGGAACGAAGATATTAAAAATGCAAATTTGAAAGTAAAAATAATATTTTAAAAATTATAAATAAATGCTACAGACCTTTTTATGATGCTCAAGGCTGTAATGAGGTTTTTATAGGCTGCTTCCARCACAGGATTGAATGAGATCCTTGCGTAGGTTTATGTTGCAAAATACTTTCTTCCTCCTCTGGAAGTACCTTTTCCATACATGTGATCCATCCACACTGACATGTGTGCCAGCACATTCCCCATATGCCATATGCAGTGCTCTCACATGCATGATCATGAGTGTTAAAGGACAGCGCCTGGCRTCCATGGACCATTCTTATTCTTTTGGGTGTGTGGAATAAATGAGGCCTTCTTATGTTAGCTTACACGTTAAGTGAGAAGGAAGCTAAATTTATTAACACCCGGAGGAGTCATTGGGAACTGATAGTCTTTTGCAATTTAGTCTTTGTAGAGAGGTTACAGACACTTCTGCACGCGTACAAGAGATGTGCTAAGTTTGGCTTCATTTTAGGTTGAATGCCAACTAATTAGTCATCTAGCAAAGATGCTTTATGAGCATTATCAGATTTCCAAAATTAAACAACTACTAAATATGTAATATATGGTGATTTTTATTTTAATACAGTTGTCCTTTGCAGGACGTTTTGCAAGAGTAGGTATTTTTCCCCTGTGAGTGTGGCTGACTTTCAGCAAAACAAAATCAAGGAGAAAAAGTTCATTGTATCTTCTTGAACTTTCACATTGGCAATATTGAAGAAAATATGAGAGAGGGAGGGGAAAAACTCAGATTTCAGCCTAGGGAAAACACTTTTGAGTCATTATTTCACAAAATGGATATTATTTTGCTTCTTCSTTCTTCATAACCATCACTGTGGTTTCCATTTAACCACCCATCTTTAAGTTTTGAACTTTTAAGTAAAACATCAGGGGAAATGCTTTTTTTTAAAAAAATGGTGCTTGCCTCCCTAGCTACACCTGATTTGAGAAGAACAACTTTGGATTAAAAAAAAAAATCAAACCACAAAACCAACCCAAGAAAGAAATTTCTGTAATTGATCAGATTTCACTTTTTGACATTGCTCAGAGTAATAACTATAGAGTATTTATTGAAATAGAGAATACCAAAGCAACTTTTACCTATATTTTGGGGTTTTTTTCTGATGAATCTTTATCAGAAATGGGATTTGTTGCTTGAAAGTGGGTCATTCGCTAGTTTATAGCACTGCAAACAAAATGTCAGAGGGGATGGGAATATTTAGAGATGGAAAGTATGGTGTGTTTTGGTAATGTTAAAGCTACATCACTTTCTGATGAACAGCAGAATACTTATTTTTGTTTTCTTCTTGAAGCTGATTCACCATCTAGTTTTCACAGGGCCTGAAATGAAATGAAGGTTTTATTTTAAGAACAAAAGGCCTGACAGAGTACTAACTGATGCTGATTTTAAACTTCAAATTGATGAAAATATTTCTAATTCTGGCACAAATTATGTTTAAAATCAGACTTGGGGAGGTAGCCAAACTCTGAATTTTGCTGGCATGTTCCAGTGTTACCACAAATAAAAATACATGAAGATAATTCACATGCAGAGCAAAGTAGAAAATGTTTGATTTTGGAAATTTCCTACAACTGGATCAAAATTCTCCATACTATCATTAATTTGCACAATTTTTGGTAGTTATGGAGGAGAAGTTAAATTGCCTCAGCGTGCTTACAAACGTGGATGTGGTCTCCTGAGAGAGTTGTGAACCCCAGTGGAGCATGTGTAAGCTTCTCTTGGTTGTAGTTACGCAGGAACATGGCATGTGTTGAGGGTTAATAGCAGAATGAAGTTCCCCTTGTCATTAGATCGACACATTGCATTATAAGTTAAAATTTAATAAACTTAAAAAGTTGCTGCCACCTTGCTAGGCATTGTGAGTTTGGTAGTGTGAAGAACAAAACCAGAAGGGTTTATTAAAAATGTTACTAAAGACCATTTAAGTGAAAGTTCCCATTAAGTTGAGGCAGGGAGAGAATCTAAAGAGAGAAGCAAATGTCACCTAGAAATTGAATGAAGTAAAGCAGAATGGGCAGTTTCATGTAAGRAAGGAAAAAATCCCTGCAACTGCTGTCAGGAAGACTTTGAATGCATTGGAGTTTTGAATTTGAGTAGATGGAAGGTATTTAAGGACTAATGAGTAAAGTAATGCTGTATGATGTTTGAAAATMGTGTGATGGAAATGAAGTTAGTTCATTCCCTACACTGTATGCTCTGTTATATCATAATCCTGAATTTCAGCATGCAGTTTACAATCCAAGTAGGTTTCCTGGTCACGATCACTCTATAAAAAAAGTATTTTTACAGAAGCTGCTTGTAGTGTCATTAATTAAAATCGTCATCTGCTGGAAAACTTCAAGAGTACTACCAGAGTACTAGTTTGATTCAGCAACTAAAGTTTGAATTAGAGGCATTTCTAGCTGAACCCCATCTACAGTTTTAATCTGCTTTTAAAATTTTGGATATTACATGAAGAAAAATTATAGAAAGTTACACAGGCTGTATTGTATCTGAAGATCACATTATTACTTTTCTGGTGATTCATTTCAAAGTGACAGTAGAAGTCCAAAGTCTTTGAAAGGAGCATTATTCACTTGAAGTAAAAGGCCTGGGTTTGATTTGCCATTTTAAACCCTTGCATGGTTTCAGACTTTACCTGWGTGACTCTTGACATTAGCAAGGGCCTGCAAGAGCTGATTCAAAYCTGTATTGGATGGTAACTTTAAAAAATGTAATGGTGACTTTSAAACTTTYATGATACAGTAACTAATCACACTTWAACTTGGATTTAGGGTTTTAGGAAGGAATAAGGAGACTGGTGAGGGTAACRACACTGTGTGCTGCCATGTATCTGCTAATTTTAATGAATTGTGCATTTCAGAGAACATCTAATCTCTGGCATCTTGCTTTTAATGGCCAACTGTATRGCSAGACAAAGAAAGAAAGTGGTGTGTGACTTGCCTCCTGCCCAAGGTCCTTAGGTTGKCTGTGAAACCCACTGACCACAAGCTGCAGCATCACCCACAGTCTATTGCTGTGTGTTGTGGTGTGGCTGCCCATCAGCTGGTGAAAGCTGGAGCCCTCTYCCTTCCTGAGTTCTGTTCATTTATATGAGGTAGAAAACCTGGCCTAAGTTTTGTATCTCACTATCAGCTACTGGTGTTAGTTCTGTAGCTTTCTCTTTGGAAATTGCTACATCCACTGCTGACTCCTGAATGGAGGGAATAGGACTGTGTTCATTCATTTCCCTTTTTCTTTTCTTCCTCCTTTTGTATTTTTTTCTCATGATCTTGTAACTGTGGAGGTGCAGCTGAGTACTTGGTGGAATTAAATATATTGGCCATTGTCTCCCCTAGGAAGGGTAGGAGAAGGATTCTCTGCCCCTCTAGTCTGTGTTGTTCAGCTGATCAACAGCATTTCTGAAGAGTTTCATTTCCTGTCTATGCAGGATTTTAGTCAGAAAATAAACACAGAATACATTTGAAGAGCAAAGGCAATTTTCTGTTTTTAGAGAAAATAAAAATGTCTACATGATTATTTGCTCTTATTAGGAACTCAAGCATACCTTAAAGGTTCCATTGCTCAGCATAATAGGCATTATAATTTGTTTTTACTATTTAGATTGCAAATGGACTTGAAGTGAGCCTTGGAAAATGAAGCGGGTCATCTTTTTTCCCGGCAGTTGTCCATTGTTTCTCAGCTGGTGAAAGTTGATGACTCAAAGCTTAACAGGATATGGTGTTAGATACCTGTAGGTGACAGATTTGAATTTGGCCTCAGTTAGTAATGCTTGAAGTCATTACCATCTGTCTGTTGTTCAGTGATCTGTGTAAAATTAACTGATATTCTTAGTGCAGTTCTTAGTAGTCAGGTGTCCACATCATGAAAACTGGCACCAGTATTTGGCTTATTGGCTGTCTCAGCAGAGATGTTTTGTTGATAAATAGGCAAATAAACAGTAATCTCCTAATTTCTGGAGGTATACTTTTCCCTTTTCAGGTTCAGACATGGTGATGAATGAACATGCATAAAGACAAAGGTTATTGTGTGCTGCTGTGTTTGTTGTATTGTCTTTTGGTAGAGAATATAGTCCATGTGTTTGAATTCTGCATTAATTTTTTTAACRTGCCCCACGTAGTTCTGGCTTCTGAACAGAATTCTTACATATAGCAGGTGTCCTTAGATGTTCTTTCTGATAGAATGAGACAAGAGAACATATTTCATATGACTTTTTTTTTTTCTTTTTTCCCTCACTTAAAAAATGTCAACCCTATTCAGGAAGCAAGAATTTGGAAAGAGAAAGAACCAAATCTTTCACATGTAGTTATATTAAAAAAAATCTGTTGCAACTACTTTTTTTTTTTTTTTTTTTAATGCTGCTGTAGGACTGATGTAATGTGATTTTATGTCATTTATATATCCTGGGATCGATCTCATTTTAGCACCAATAACTGCACGGCTTTTAAATTGTACTTTGTATGTTGAAACCTTTGTACAGACTTGTTTGTTGCTGTTTCCAATTAGTTGTGGGACCCTTGATGGCAACATTTGCAATGTACAGAAAGCCTGTGCRGGATGGGAGTGTTTACATACCGTGGAGATCTCTGCAGTGACAGTTGCCTATGGAGATGCAGGGATAATGGAGCGCGAAGTCTTTCACTGGGAGCTGTGCTGCAGTTCAACCCATATGTTGATACAAAATGCATGGGAGAGCTCTTTTATGTTCCTCTTCCCGGGATTTGGGCCTGGCATCACTTCTTCAGCCCACATGGAACATCTATAACACTGAACTATTCTGGCCTTTTGCAGGGGTTGCTTTTAATCCTGCCTGAGCTTCTTTAAAGTATATTATCTTGCAAGCAGTGATTCAGACTTAACTGTTCCCACTGCAGTGTGTAGGCTCTCCTCCTATTTCATTGACATAAAAATACACACCAGTATGWTATAAATAGTTCTTCAGCATTCCTGAAGATTTATGGTGGATAGATACTTTGTGAAGATCCATTGAGGGGTAAGCCCAAATGGTCATATTTAAAGTTAATTGGCCTTACAACTCACTGCATTTTATTGCCAGTAATAGAGCGTTAAGGATTCTAATAGGATCTTCTGCTTGCAGAGCCTGAGTTGATTAAGTGGTGCAACACATTCATTTTGGAGAGCTGCTTAAATCACCAGTAAAAGTAGGTTAGGTGACTACAGATCACCTCCTCGTTGACAGGAATTCCCACGATTAATAATAGTTTAAAAAAGAAGCAGCAGCATGACTCACTATTTATACCCCTTGCTATTGTTACCAACTATGTTTTCTTCTAGAACAAGAAGAATAAGAGATAGGTATTGGTGTCGCCATAGATACTCATGGGTTGGCATTAAGTACTGGGATGTGCTGGAAAATCCAAGATTTGTCATTTCACAACTGTTAAGGCCAATGTAGGTGGAAGACGTGGAACATGAAAAGGCTGCAATTGGAGAGCAAGCATTAAGGAGATAATCAGCTTCACTGTCTTTGCTTTACCAGACACTTAACTGCTTGACCAAGGTTTTAGCTGCAAAGCAAGGATTTGTGYATCTGTACTAGCTGGATAACTGTTATGATGTCTCAAGTATTTCTAGATCCGCATTCACCTGCCATTTTCTAGTGGAATAAAATGTGATTTTAGCATCTGTTTTGTCACTCTTCTGCCATCATGTTGGACAAGCAACCAAAAGTAAACACTCTTTTGTGGCCTCATAATTGTCTGAGAGTTCCTGTTTCCTTCTTTCTCATGGGTCATACTAAGAAATATTTGAGAACATAATAGCAGTTACTGGAGAGTGAACTCAAACATAGTTTTAGCCTTGTGCTGCTGCTATAGTGTTTCTAATAGCATTACATTGTAGGCTTCCTGATTGGGAGATTAGCTTCTTGATCTCAGCTTTCCCCTTCTTTCTGAGAAACTCCAAAAAAAAAGAGGAAAATTGAGGCAAAAACCTCTAAATGCCTATTGCCCATGAAGCTGTAATCATTTAATAAAACAGAAGAAATCAATGTCTGAGGAGAGGCAGCTCATGCCTGTGGGAAAATCTGTCCCTTTGCTCAGTTTGGTATGATTGTAAAATTACAGTGCTCTGTGAGCTTAAGAAAAGAGGAAGAACACTTGAAGGTTTGGGGTTTATTTAAGGACTATTTCTATTTAGTTTCTTGGAACTAACAAGTAAAGCTGTTCCTGAAAGGAATTCAGGGACTTGTCTCTGTTACTCAGTAAAAAGAGAACACTGAATATTGAATTCAGTTCCTGAAAGGGATTCTTGCAAGAACTGAGTGCAGTATTCAGCATTCYCTTATTATTGAGTAACAGAGATTAATTCCTGTATTTTCTTTTTAAAGCTATGTGGGAAAGTGAATTTTTCATTTCTATAGAACTGATTCCATAAATATTTCAAGTTCAATTGAAATAAATATTTATGTATTTAAATCAACCCTGGATAAATTTTACTAGTGTACTTATGAGAGATCAGTGGTAATTGAATCTCTTGTATTTCTACATGCAAGTATGACTGGGCTTTTCTCTCCTATTTTCTAGCACTGTAGATAAATGTCTTCACTTCTAATCTCTTGGAGCTCTTCTGCTTTCCAGAAATAAATATGTTCAGGAAATGTCATTGGACTAAGTTGTTAGTAAAATGAGTGATCTAAATGCTCATGGATTTTCCTGGCTGATGACTGCTCTGTTATTTGTAGAAGAGGGAGCAGCTTCCATGTGACATGTTTAGAGAGYAACCTATTGCAAAACAAACCATGGCCTSGTATGCAGGTGTGCTATCTGGAACTTGGTGGTTGCTTCTTAAARCCTCTTTGAGATAGACATGCCAAAMTATGCAACTTTGCAGAAACCTCTGAGCTACCAACTGTTGTACAGTGAAATGTCTTTGGAGTTATTTTGAAAAAATGCACTTCTGTGAAACAGCTTCCAGCAAAGCAATCTTTTCGACATTTAGAYGAAAAAAATCTTAGCTTTTCTTCTCTAAATAATTGGCAAATTCTATAGTAAAATAATTTTAGATGTTTTTCTTGTACTTTTTTTTCATGGCTTGAGACTTGTTCTAGGTGCAAGAAGTTCAGGTCCCTGTTTTCCCATTGCTTAGTTCTTTTTTATCTTTTACCATTTGATTCAAAGTGACATCTGGGAAGAATGATTTTTTAAATTTTTTTTCTTTTCAAGTGGGGCATATTCTTCTGCTACTAACTCTGAGTCTTTCCTCCTTTCATTTTTGTGTTGCAAATATTATGATAAAACCTGCATTATCAGACTTGAGCCACTTATCCTCTTTAGCAATTTGAGTTGTAGGGGTTTAAAAGCTGGTTATAAATTTGTAGATCATGCATGCTTTTTCAAACAAATACTATTTGGCAAGACCTTCAKTAGATATCTTTTTTTAAACTTATGATGTGAGTTAATTACCTGAATTAAACTGYTAGCTAATGCTTTGATCACAAAATCATCATAACAGCTGATACTGATTAACACCTTTCTAGACTTTTACATTAGGAAGAGATCCCAGTGAAATTAGTGTGTGTATTCTGTGGTTTAAGGGGAAATGTAGAGTGTACTGAAGAGTGAATGTCCATTGAAAATTTCTAGATAGTAAAGGAAATAATATGTTAAAATGAAACTGCTTTCTCTGGTGGTTGTTTTGCCATACGTAGGCAGCTGAGAGAGTGCAAAACCTCTGCTCAGTGCACTGTTTTTGACAGTGCCCTAAGTATCTTTGGTTCTTTCAAGACAGGCACTGTAGCAGAATGTGGATATTGGTTCAAACCCACAAAAATACTTAGACCTCCAACTTTTATTTTGAGTACTAGCATTAAAGCAGTGAAGTACATCTCAGGAAATTTGATGCAGTTCTTGATCCTGAAATACTAAATTGCTCAGTGCATGGCATGCAAATGTCTATAGTCCAGTTATTACCAGTAGGTCCAAATATTAGTAATAAATGGTTTGAGCAATGTGGATTTCCTGGATTCAGTGCTTGTTGTTAAGTAGAATGGTGTTTTTAGTGAACCATTTAATTTTTTGGCATCAGTTTTCTTAGCCCTTGAGTCAACATTGATTTTCTGAATGGGGATTTGCATGGAAATGCTGCTTTTGATTTACTTATGTGGTAAAGGTAATTGAGCAGTGCTTCTTATTTGAGGCTTATCTGAATTGACCTCTGTTTGCATTTTGCTCTTGCTCATCCACAGAACCCTGAAAGCGGTAACTGTTCTCACACCAGGATCATTTATGGGAATTGTTGACCTGCAAAATTCAAATTTTCTTGCTCACTTCCTTTTCATACATTAGGTCCTGTTACTGAAGTCAAAACAGATATATATGTCACCAGTTTTGGACCTGTTTCTGATGTAGAAATGGTATGTATTTCTGGGATTAAAATGCCATTTCCTGGTTCTGAGAAACCATTAGCTGCAGTAGGAGTGTATGCTTCATCTGTACTGTTCTGTCAATCATGCAAATTAGGCAAGATTAGTAACAGCTTAATTTACAGGTTATAATTAGATACATAAGGCCTGATTCTGGTCACACTTTCAGTGGGTTTTGGCTGGCTTAAGAAATTCACTTCATAGGATTTAAAACAGATTTTCATGGCACAGAGGCAGAATCCAGCCTTGCAGGGAGTGTCTAAGTAAGTCTACTGTGGGGAAAATGTGTAATATCTTTGAAATWGCTTTTCGTTTCTGAAACTTGTGTTATTCTCAGGTGAATAATAATGACATCACTTCAAAAATACTTGTTGACGTTTTCATTTCAGATGAATGCCCTTTGCTGATCTTTGTGCTCCTTTAAGCATCACTTTCAGCAAATGTTTGTCTGAGTTTTCATAAGTATCTGCAGAAATTAAATGTCCAAGTGACTTGCATGAAATAGTAACAGAGGAGAGGTGTTAAATTTACATGTTCTGTTATTTGTGCCTGAATGGCTTTTGCTTTCAAGGTCAAATCCAGCAAAATTCTCATCAACTTCTAAAATACAGTGATGTACCCTTAAATCATACAGCAGTTGATCTTTTTATAACATATTCAAGAAATCCCATGGAAATAACAGTTCAGCCATATATGCTGAACTGAATTTCTTCATGGAAGAAGCAGTTCCAGGGTAGTAATTTTCTTCCCATATAGTGCTGTTGTTCACTTTGTGTTGCACCTGATTTACTTCTATTATGTGGAAAGGTATGTGACAGCAAGGTATTTTTYTCAAAAGCTGCAGTAGTGGCAGCAATCTGATGTTGAAATGCATTTTACCCCTTCATTGGTTATCATGTGCAGTATGATGCTTTATCAGTGACAAGGGGTACAAGAATATGGTCCCAAGGAAATCTAGTAATAGGTCCCTCAAAAATCTACAGTGGGGGCTGTATGCCATCTCTCAGGTCTCATTTTCATGGGAAGGTATTTGTTATATGTGAGCATATATATAGGCAGAAGTGAGAACATGGACTGAAAATAGGTAAGGAACTTTCAAAAGGAGAGTTTACAGCTGATAAATGCCCCTTTCCTCATTAGGGGCAATTTAGGAGGCTATTTAGGGATACAGGAATTGTTTCTGGAATACCCTTTAGTTAATGTATGCATTAGCGACCCAGTGTAATTTGAATGTGGCTGCACTCCTAAAACTTGCTGCAACAGTGACATGTGCTGTGGTCTCAGTACAGGGGATGATCAGAATGTCCTTTTAGTTGCCTTTGTGCCCATTTTCATTTTGTAATGAAAATGGTTGAAAYCTTGTATTACAGAATCTGTCAGGTAGAAGCTAATAACACAAACTGCTACTTACCAGCTATGAAGTTGCCAGCAAGAAATGACACTAGAGGAGAAACTTTTCATGAATTAACTGTAATTCACAGTGGAGGATACAGTCATGGAAAAGAAGACAGATACATTCCTAAAATGCATTAAACTAGTAGCCATGCCTCCTTGCCAATGCAAATAGATATGGCCTTAAAAGTAATTTCAGTGGAAACATTATGCAGAAGAATTTGAACTGAAGTCAGAAAACATTGTTTGGCTTAAAAACAAAATCAAAGCAGCAAGTTAGAAAGGACTTAAAGCCTTCCATGTGACCTTTTAGAATGCCACATGATCGTTTTTTTGCGAAATGCTTTAGCTTCCCAAGGKGAGAAATGCATTCCTTCATCCATTCATTCACATATGATTTCTCATGATGTGCCATGTCTGCAGTTCTGCAGTTGCTTGCATGTTTCCTTTGGAGCACCCGAGTTGATTTTCTGAGGAAGTTAATGGGATTGTTACAAACTTTTAAAAAATGTATATATATGCAAATCTCTATATAATTTATTATCSCTGTTTTGTGGGCATGGCAAAGGACTTAGCTTTCCTCAGTTAAAAGCTTACTCTCCATGAGATGCAGTTAAGTTTTCTTTCCTAGCTTTAAAGTTGAACTAATAATTTGTCCTGGTATTTTCAATGTAGTCAGCAGCAGCTGATCTGTGGATATATTTTCTTTAAAAATATGTTGACAATTCTTGTCAGAGATMATTTTGTTTCCAGTTATATGCTTGACTTCAAATTCAGTAGCCTGCTTCCTGCAACCTAATTAGGTTAATTATTCCTTAATGATTAAACGTGTAGCAGCTTATTGATATGACTAATGTAAGAAATTAAGCTATTAAGTAGTACACAAGACACTTTAATTGGTGGAAAGATGTTTGTGTAGTGGACTTAGGATTTTCTTTTCTAATGATTTCTTTGCTCCTGAGGGATTTCTTCTTTTACAGGATACACACATGCAAATGTGATCTTTGTTTTTCTGCAATTTAATACAGGAATACACAATGGATGTCTTCTTTCGTCAGACATGGGTAGATAAAAGATTAAAATATGATGGCCCTATTGAAATTTTAAGACTTAACAACTTGATGGTTTCGAAGGTATGGACTCCTGATACTTTCTTCAGGAATGGGAAGAAGTCTGTTGCACATAATATGACAGCCCCAAATAAACTCTTCAGAATAATGAGAAATGGCACCATCCTGTACACAATGAGGTATCTAATGTGTTTGTTTGACTTCTTACAATTACTGTATGCAAAAGTTGTACTGCCTAGACAAAATGGCAACCAGAGACTATTTAATTTGTTCCATTATAGGCTTACAATAAGTGCAGAGTGTCCCATGAGATTAGTGGATTTTCCCATGGATGGTCATGCTTGTCCTCTCAAATTTGGGAGTTGTAAGTTACAATTATGAAATTTCTTGTAACTACAGAATTTAAATAGTAGAATTAAATTTTGAGCAGTTACTAGACTTTCTGAATTGATACAGTTATGTCTTGATATGCAATCCCTATGCGGACAAAACTCCTGTTAAGTTCCTCGGGACTTCAATTTAGGGCCTCAAAAATTAATCCCAGATAACTAAAAAGCAGGTGGTGATTCAGCTATTATGWTAAACCTCACTATTCTGGATATACTTGAATTGCTTGAAATAAGTAGTTTTTCTTGGTTCTTGGGGAGGAATTGGATACTCAGTGAAGTGAGAGATTCTCTGGAGAAGACAACTTAAAACAGCCAGGTAAAAGACACCTAGGGAAGCAGGTTAGCTGACTTTCTCTACAACTAGTGGAAGCACATGGACATCTTAAGAAAGAGGTGCAGGTAATGTGCAGAGATTTGACCTAGTTGTAATTGTCTTTCTGCTGGCCCTGTAAGAGGAGTCTGCAGGGCAAGTTTAGACTAGATAAATAACGTTTAACTATTGAGAACAATTTTAGTGCAGATGACTTTCCTGCTTTGAAGTCAGATGTAGGTTTTTGAAAAACATCCAAACTTCAGATGGAAGSAAGAGTCTGGGATATCTGTATAACAGACAAAGAGAGGGTAGTTGTGGTTCCCTGATGTGAATCCAAAGCAGAGACCTCTGAGACCCCCTGGAGATGGTTGGTGCACTCCATTAACTATCTTGTTACTCTTTTAAGCATTCTTGGTCACTGACTTCTCTGCTTTAGACCCTCTGATGGATGGACATTAATCTGTTTTCCTTGACCCTGAAGCTCTGAAGTCAGAAATGGCTGGAGAATTTTCAGAGATTTCCCATTGCATATATTGGGCTCCTACAGCTGTGTAGTCAACCTGAACAGGGCTATGAAAGGCACTGCTCTGATGTGGTTTTTCATCAGTGGAGATCAGGTGCTGCAAGATTTGTCTTTGGTATCAGCTGCATGGTAGGGGTGCTTTGATCTTGGGGGCTTATCCACAGTCATAGCTCTTCAGACAGAATCACCACTCAGCAGGAATTGCACTGATCACTAGCCTGATATTTCCYACAGTCAAACTTGAAATAACATATAGCCTTTTCAAATGCAAGACTGATTTGATTCTATTTTAACAGGAGTTTGGACTGTGTAGGGATTGAATGCTACCCCTAAGATATGTCTTTTGCATTAAATGTAAAATGTTTCTTTGTGTGTGCTTATTTTGGGACCATTGTGAATTTTTTACTGACCTATGGTTTCTGGCAAATATTTTAAACAGAAGTTTAAAATATTGTTCTTTTTAGTATAATCATTCTTTTCTGTAAAGTAATGTGCCCCCCATCTTCAAAACGTATCCTTCTTGTACATACGCTTTTCTTTTTTTTAGATTAGCATATTTTAATAGTAAAATTTTGGTTAGAAATTGCTAAAATGGAGATAAACTTTGCGTGCCCAGTAAGGGCTGGTCCAGAAGGGATTTGCATTTATTCTTCACATTCATATGTGAAGTGAATTTGTGTGTGACACTTGGCATGTAACCTCAGCTCTCATTTGTTCTAAAAAGGGTGGTTTTTTGGGGGTAACTTAACATAAGGGGTATCTTCTGAAGTCATTCATGTGTGTTTTACTGCTTGGTTTCAGTAGGTTTGGCTTGGGTTCTTAGTAAGGCATGAGAAAAAGTTTCCTATTTATGCAAACTGATGCTGTGTTGTAGATGCTTATCCAAAGAGTGAAATGATTTATACCTGGACAAAAGGACCTGAGAAGTCAGTGGAAGTTCCTGAGGAGTCCTCCAGTTTAGTTCAGTATGACCTGCTTGGGCATACGGTATCCTCTGAAACTATTAAATCTATTACAGGTAGGAATCTTGCCAGTAAAAATCAACTTGAGGTAAAACTAACCTGTAACATTGCCTAAAGCTTTTCTCTGTTTTCTTCCTGCAAGTTTTATTCTACTGAATGTCATAGGGTATGTATTAAGGGCTGAGAGTGTAAATCTGCRTTAGGTTTCTGTCCTTGAGATTTACATTTGCAGATTCATTACAGTAGATTGCGACAGTCTTTCAGAAAGCTAGAATGAGATCATTACTCCAAGGGACAAAATGAGCATTTAATCACTGCTTAAAATGCAGTTTGAAGAGTCAAGAGGATGCCTGGGTGAGGAAGTAATTTCTCAGCACTGTATCCACATTATGTGCAAAAGACTTCCTTTGTTTGGTGGTGCAAACAGCTCAGGATAGAAGYACAGCATGCAGAATGGGTTATTAAAACCATAAAAACCCTCTAGTCAGATAAGGGTAGGCACAAATATGTTAGTCACAATAGCTACTTCTGCTGATTTGTGCTGTAAGAAATAAGGCAAATGGCAACTACAGGCATCCAAAATGAGTGAAGTATCACTGATGAGCAGTGTGGTGATAAACAAGCATATTCCCAGAATATTTTTAAAATTTGGAATCGTTTTCTAAGCATCAGCAGGTTTGGGTGTTGTGAGATAGTCAAAATGAAACCAATAAAGCAAATATATTTGATGTATTGCTCCATGGATGTTTCACAGAAAGATAAAATGGCATATTGCAATTCACTAGAAATTTACTTCTCAGCATATAGATTATTATGAGTTATCAAAAAAAAAGTCTTTGCTGTCCCAAAAGGCTCATTCTGTAGTGCTTTATTTAGACAGTTTATTGAGTTTAYGGTAAAACTGCTTTTTTGGTCTGTTTGCTTAATATGAATGATAACAGCTAAGATAAATTTAGAGTATTTTTAACTCTTCTGAATGACTGTTGCATTTGTTTTATTACCATAGTGGGGCTGACTTATAAACTTAGCAAARAGTGGAGATGCTTGCATAACATTTGATGTGTATCATTGTTCTTATTGTTTTATTCAGTAGGTAGATACTGCAATGTTACAGATACTGTGGTAGGTAGATAAATCGTGTCTTTGGATTCTCTTCTTCAACAGCTGTCAAAAGGATTTTAAAAATCATGATTATGGTGTAAAAYGTAATCTAGTATTAGTTGTATTATAGTATTTTTGATAACAACTTCCTTGCAGGGACCTACTGTTTCTAGGATTTTTAAAAAAACCCTTCATTCATTCTTGTTCTAAAGAAGATATCTTTCTGTACGTTAAGTTATATACATAGTATCACCTTAAACAATCCTGATTTAGAGTCTAAAACAGTTATTCTGCAACATAAACGTTATACACAGAGAAATATTTTCTCTTCTTTTAGGTGAATATATTGTTATGACAGTTTATTTCCATCTCAGACGGAAAATGGGTTATTTTATGATTCAGACCTATATCCCATGCATTATGACCGTGATCCTCTCTCAAGTTTCATTTTGGATAAATAAGGAATCTGTTCCTGCTAGAACTGTATTTGGTAATTATTTCCTTTATTTTACTTTTTCTTGTACTTTCTCTTTAAATATCTCTCACTAGAATAGGCCTTTTTAGTGCCTTGGGGAATACTCTATGCTATTGCAGAAACAGGGAATAATTTAAATTCAGTGGGATTTTGCTATTGATATATGAAAAATACTGTTACACAAATCCTAGAAGCCTGAAGAGAAACTTGGGATATATAACCAGAAGGGTGGCATGGTCACCTGTAGCAAAYGCTGCTCAGCTCTAGGGGTTCTACCTGCTTGAGGGAGCAAATTTGAAAAATCTGGCTCTGAGTAATACACTCAGGTCCTTAGTCTACATCCAGATCTGATTTGTCCTAGAGTGGACAGTAGTGTAAGTACTTGAACTCATGGTTTACAGAATACTTGTAAAATAAATTGATTTGGGGTGTATGAAATGTTTCAGTCTTGTTATGAGGGATCTGTGTCACCAGTGGAAGCTTGCTATGAGTAAGGCTTAGATTCTGTTACTGTAATTTCATATTTAGTGCTTTGCTTTTCTTTCTACCACTGCCATAATGGCAATGAATTACAAAAACAAAATTATCACAAGATATTGAAATTGGTCTCTTCAAAATATAGTTTGAATGAGATGGCACAGTGAAAATAATAGAAAATCTKCAGTGGAAGACAAAGTCCAAGAATCTAAATGAAACTATGTTTCCTGACAAAGAAATAGGATAAAAACATTTTAAGAGCAGCYTAAAGCAAGAAGAGAATGTTCTACTACAGGCCTTTCTATAGACAGATGCTGGCAAGAGTGATAGGGGCAGTTGTACTGGCAGCTCCAAGTCTTCCAGAAGAATGATTCAGTTGGGAAAAATCTGGTAAAGACTGTCAGTAAACTAATATTGTCACAGACTGTGGTCTCCTCTGTGTTTTTGGTTAATGTTTGGTCATTTATTTCACTTTACCCTATTTTTACATCCATGAAACAAACATTTTTTTAGAAACAATTCAGACTATATCTTTTTGCTTGAAGTGGACAAAGGTCCACTCAGTTCCTTAGAAAGGATAGGGCTGAACAGAGATGGGTGTCCTCCAGGGGACAAACCAAAAACCAAGCAGTTTGCCATAATTTTTTTTTTGTCAGACTTACACATTTTCAGTGGTGTGGTTTTCAACACCGCCCCCCCCTCCCCCCCCACTGGAGAAGGTTTTATGCGCTTAATCCTGTGAGTTCTCATGACCTGGCTATTACTCTTTTTTCATTTTTCTTCTTTAGTAGGAAGGACAGATTTCATTTCTCTGTATGGAAATGTGAAGGTGAAGCTTTTTTAAATTATATTACCTTGATGGAATAACACCATTTAGCAAATAGGAATGTGAGGAATCTGTTGAAAAACATATTCTTAATGAGTTTAAATTCTTCTGAGTGTAAGAATTGCATCTGGAATTAGAATGGGCACAGTRTTCTTTTCATAAGAATAAGGACATCTCTATTTGTAGTCACTCATTGTTGAGGTTATCATGCCAGGATTTGTGCAGTGTTCACTACATACTTGGGGTTTTGCATTTGTATGATATGGGATATTTTGGATGAAAAAAGAAAAGAAGACCCCATTAATTTGTTTTTATACAGCATGCATTTTGCATTTGAAGTACTGTCACGAAGTCGTCATCTTTTGAGTTCAGTGTTCATGCTTGCACTCTTTTTAATTAAAGTTGTTTTTTCAGAAGACGAAATTCTAATTAAATTTCATTGGCTGACCAGTAGCAGAAGTCTATAAAAACCCCTGATGCTTTCTTAAATAACAGAATTTTTAACATAATATTCTTCCTTACCACCAAAATAATTTGTTATGACTTAATGGCTCCTGGGTTACAAGTGTGTTCAGATGCACACATGCAGAATAATAGGTGACATTCAGAACCATTTACAGGAAAAGTCATGTTTTTGTTGCAGTCTGAGGATTACCCCCCAATTTAATAACTTAAGTCTTATCCAAATGTTTAGAAAATAACTAGTAAAAAGTTCTACTGAACTTGACATGAAAAACATATGAAATGAAGGCTTCTTTGTTTTCTTCATGAGAGCTGTAGATGATCTGGTGAAATAATGGTTTTCTGTGCCTCCTTTAAAAAGTGGTTAACTSTTTGTGGGCTTAGCTGCTCATGGATGTGTGATGCTTGCCATGACTCAGATCTAATGCAGCATTCACAAGCAGCAGAGAGACTCACAAGTGATTTAGAATTCTTTGTTTGAAGCTGCTTGCCAGKTTTTGCTTTGTTTTACTTTGATTCAACAGTTCTTTCGCTTTATTTTTTTGAAGGAATAACCACAGTGTTGACAATGACGACGCTGAGCATCAGTGCAAGACATTCACTGCCAAAAGTATCCTATGCTACTGCCATGGACTGGTTCATAGCAGTTTGCTTTGCCTTTGTGTTCTCTGCTCTTATTGAGTTTGCTGCTGTCAACTATTTTACTAACATTCAAATGGAGAAAGCCAAGAGGAAGACTGTAAAGTCCCTTCTTGAATTTCCAGTTGCTCCAGTACAAAGAAAAAGAAGTGCAGAAGAGACATTCACGGTATGTTTTCAGCTTACACAAAGATTTTCTGTATTTTTGGTTGTGTTTCTCAGTAAAAATTGGCCTTTAGCTTCCTCCCAGGTTCCTTTTGAGCTAATGATGCGTTGTACGTCAGATTAATGGAAAGCTAATACTGCACTTTATTCAATTATAAAAACCTGTAAAACATGATTTAATYCTTATTTGTGTTATTGAATAAACTTAGGGGAGAGATGGCCATTATGTCCTTCCATGCGTGCAGTCTCTTCTATGTTTATTTGTGTTTAGGTGAAGGTCAGTTAGGATGGGAATCTTGGGGAAACCTAATTTCCTTTTCCACTTTGGTTCTGTATGGACTGATTATACTGAGATATTGCAGATTATAAGGGTATCATGTTAKCTTATGTGGCTAATGTCTTTAATGAATTAAAATACATTAACACATTGCAGCGGTACCTTGGAGCACTTTCCTAAACATCACAAGAGTTTTCTTTCTTTATCTGTTACAATATCAGGAATTTGTGAAGAATGTCGGATGGAAACTTTTTGTCTACTATAGATATAATTTTTATGTAATTTGTGTATCTTTGCACAGTAGTTCACYTCAATTCCTGATAATTTTTTGGGGCTCTGTTTAACAAAATGCTTTCATGCTTTCCTGATGCTGTGGATCAAGTGTGACTTATGTTGGAGCTCTTTTAGTGTGTGGACTAGCTAATGAAGGCTAGATGTCATTTCCAGTTGAGCTCCCTGATGATTACCCTTTCCTATTTTTCCCCTTTCCCAATAAATGGTGCTTACTCTCTGAAGCATCTATTCATGAGACATGTAGCTGACCAAGTCAGTGCAGCCCCTGTCCCAGCCATGCAGTGGGCCAGTGCTTCCCAGCCACGACTGRCTCTTGGCAGCACCACTCAAGAAGTGAGACGCTGACAGCAGCGTTGTAATTTACTTACTCTTCCTGTCAGGCTGACTTTGTAATTTCCTTYGGCTGAGCCAGGATTTAAGAAGTGCTGTTTTAGACTAACTCTTGTTAATTKTGTCTTCTGTCTCTTTTCACATCTCGTTTATCTCCTTCCCTATTCATYTTCTCATCTTTGTCTTCCCACCCCTTCCATTTTCTATTGCTGYGCAGCTGCTGTCCACCCACTTCCATTTTTCTTCCTCTTCTTTGCTCTCCTTCTGTAGATACTGTTTTCAATCTCCTATGTTGTTATGTTAGCTCCCATTTCTGCTTGAAAGGATAGATATGCTCCYGAAGAGTTTGTTATTTGTCACTCCATTGGCTGCTGGTAAGAGACAGGAACCAAGAATGTTTATAGTAGCGTGTACTTCACCTTGTACACAGAGGTATTAGTGCTATGAGCTTATGCTAAGCTTCTTGACTGTGCAGTATGAAGTTTAGTAGAGTATCTTGGCTSCTCCTGAGGAGTGAAAGTAAATACTACTTTTGGTGATAGGTTTTGTTTGCATGCTGGGAAAAATGAATTACTTAAGAACAGTTTAATCCTAGGTTTATTTATTAGATTTTATTTAAAACAATAGGAAAAACAGTTTTCTCAGGTAGCTTAATGAAACTTATTCTCATAGAGGCTTCAGAAAAGTCTTTTGATTCATGGACAGAATTGCTTTAATTTAGTAGTGTGTAATGCTTAGCTATTTAWACACATTTTGGAGAAATTCCTCTTTCTCTCTTTTTTTCCCTATTGTTGTTTTTGTTATTATTATTGCTATTATTTTTTTAAAAAACAGCAGCAACAGAACAAACACATCTTCTTTCAACTTGAAAGATATAGAAAATGAGCTGTGAACTGTTCTATTCCACTGCTTAATTAATACTCTGGGATAAATGTGGAAGCATTCTCACATTGGGAGATTTTGAAAGCACTCGAGCAATTTGCTCAAGGGGTTACACATTAATGTTATGAATATGTAAGTGAGTGATAGTGTTGATTGTACCTTGAACTGTTATTTTTTTTCATGGCTTTCTCCCTAATTATGCCTATCCTAAGATTTGAGACTTTGCTTTTCCAGGACAGGTGTACAAGGTGAGCCCACAGCTACTGTTATAAAGGTTTAACTATCCTGCARTACTTTCTGTGACTAGAGGATTACTTCTGGTCTCCCACTGTGCAGAACAGAAGCTAGGATCACTGCTCTCATTCTGTAGAACCTAACATGGATRTTACACCCTGCTTTCCAACCCGACACTTAAAATACTCCTTGCTGTATTTTGCTTATAAGGACTAATCTAGAATTTTCTTTATTCCTTATTATTAGGTATTACATTATTTAATATTTTATTATTATTGTATTGTTATTATATTATCTCTTTATTCCTTATTATGAATCTGACTTTTTGTTCTGCACAAATACTTTCTAGACAGTGCTGATTTACCAGAGRTAATGAAATCTCAGTTTCCTTGGTACTGAGATAGGTGGTGAGTTTGTGGTGCACATAGAATGCAAGACAATAGCTGGACTGTAGCATGCAATTTGTAAACAATGTTTCTTAATGTAAATCTACACATTTTTTCTCAATAGATAAGCGATAGGCTTGATTTCTTGACCTAGTAAGTATTTTAAAAAATCTGTACTGTGGTGGCACTATTGTGGTGGAAATTCTGTCGTTAGCAGTACAATTGCCAGAACTCAAGGAAAAGTTGTATTTTAAACTTGAAATTTTTTTCAAATAGACTTTGTCTATAATAGTAAATTTATCAGTCTCCCAAAATTAAAAATTTTCAATTAGCTCAGGAAAGAAGTGTATGCTAATTGGGAAAGAAGATGCCTGAATACCTAAACCTTACAGTTCTTTCTGTTGAGTATTGTCTCACCATTTGCAATGTGCTTTGGATCTTCTAATAACTGGGGGGGGAAATCCCTGTTTGAGCCTATCAGCCCTATACTTTAGCCTGCCTTGAAATCACATACAGGTGTCTCTGCCCAATTCTTTTGCAATTGAGATGCCATCTGTATGGGTCCCCTGAAAAATTACAGAGCAGTTGAGGTTGTTAAGGAAAACAAACATGGTGACRTTATACTTTTAAATAAGGGTTTTGSTTTATGAGCTGTTGATKCTGCATTATTAATTGGATGGTTTCATGCATTTGATTTTTTTTTTTCCTCAAGTAATCTGGTGGGATTGTCCTTGAAGGATTCTATGAGGGAGCAAGTTGGGCTATGAAACTGGATTAACTATAGAATATGAAGATTTTTATATSTGAATTATATTAGAAATTAGGCATATTACTGGTAAATTTGATAAAGATAAATTGCACGTTATTAGAAGTCCTTTTTTGGCAGGTATATCTTTGATGAATTTCTGACCATAGAATTAAAGTGGGTTTTCTGTAATGAATCAGTTMATATATTATTCATGCTAATTAGAACTTTTAGTGGTGGGTTATTTTTCTCTTTTCAGTCAAAACAACTTTTATAGCCGTCTTGGATCAAAGACAACTCCTATCATTTATCATTATGATCAAATGATTTGGATATATTACTGCATATTATATATTTCTTCACTAGAACCAATAAATCTGTACTGTAGCATATGTGGGCTATATGCTTTTTTGAGTTATTTTCTTACATAATTATATTTACTTTTTTGGAGCCACAAGATGGGTGTGACTGTGAGTACATTGATTAAAGTAAGCATTAAATGCAGTTCAGGGGCTAGCTAAGTAGTCTGAACTGTGTTAATTAAAAAAAAATCCTGGCATCAAACTAATTTACTGGGCTGAAGATAGCAGGAGCAAGCCTGCAATAGCTGTGGATGCAGTTTGTGTTCCTTTATCACTGGTTTCACTTTAGCCGTAGTAATCTTTAATATTTTTTTTATACTCCTTCCCCTGCCTACTCTATTTCAACTCTTTCTGCTTCTTATCTTTAACTTCTTGATACARACTTAGTGTGTTTCAGTAAGGAGGAGTGCAGGTCTGCAGAAAACATCCCAGGAGTAGAACCCAATCTTTTTTGAGGTGTGTCCCGAGTTTACAAGGGACTTGGACAGACTTTTTGTCAGACACAGCAGGATAGCACTGAAATATGTCTAAGCCAAGAGAGGTAACTTAAACCATAGTTACCTGTGATTTCTTTGTTTTGGGAGCAAGTTAAAACGTTTTCTGTTTAGAGGGAATGAACCTATCCCTAAATGTTCTGAACTACTTTCATTAGTATAAGCAGAAATGTTGCTGCAAGTCAGTGTGTGATGGAAATGAATGATTTATAGTTTGTTATTGGACTCCTGAGTCTATTTTTATGCTTCTGTACTATTTCCTTTTCACTGTATTCCTATGAAGTTTATTTTTAAAGACCCACCCAGTTTTGGAGATGAAGAATGCTACTGAAAAGTAGTSTTCAAAAAATAGACTCCTAAACACTGGTAACATGAGCTTCAACCTCAGCTGTTTGTTAAAAGAGTGTGAAACTCGGGAAAAATCAGGTCAGACTCAAAAAAACCCTTTTRAATGGAATTATTTCTTCAAACTCAGTCACAAGTAGGTTGTCACTCTCAATTTTTCTTCCTTTTTTCTGAAGACTGTTAAATGTCATGTGTTTAGCAAGTCATGTAGCATCTAATGGGGGAACTTGGGGGTCAAGCTCTTCACTGCCATGCAGGCACACATTGCTCTCCTTGCTTGGGTGCTATGTGACTGCCATCCCCTCACAAATTTACAGGAAATGTCATGTGGACAACCTGCATACTGCTTTTGTGTGATTCAGATGTATTTTGTCTGGTATGAAATAATTATCTTTTAATCATTTATGGAGATAGAGCTCAAGTTACATGATGGGTTGKGAGAAAAGTGGAGATCCTTTGGCAGCCCTTGGTGAACAGACATATAGAGCAATTAATCTGGCTGATGGCCAGCTCTGTTCCCCAAACTTCTGACTTACAGAACAAAGATTGGGCCTGATCAATTTTTCTGATGGGTTGCATACGATCTTGAGGTTACAGGTGGGATACTTCTTCATTTAGTGTGCCTTTTTTCTTTTTTTTCTTAATCTGTGATTTTGATTAATGGTGAGATGTCAGCAGATACACTCTTGTGTCTAAGGTCTAGACTTTAAGTAAAACTAAAAATTTTAGCCTCTGGACCAAAACTTCTATTTGAATGCAAAGGTATAAGGTACAAAAAACCTACCAGACCTAGAATAGCACAACTTCACTCCTTCTTTGGAGTAGTAGAATAATAGCTTCCTTTGTCCCAGTAGTGAAGTGGAGCTAAACCCTCCTGCCTCATATATGAATGGAAGTATCTGAAGAGCAGCTTGGTCTTGATGGCAATGCTTRGGCCTGGTTACTGGACTCCTTAGGTGGATGCATAGCCTATCTCCTTTGTGTGACTTGAACAGGACACCATTTCAGTTTTTAAATATAATGACCATTTTTTTCTGCTTCACTACTTCTCCACTACTTAGTGTGTTACAGTTTGAGTTTTTTTAGGGCAGTGGCATTTAAAACTCAGATCCTGATGAAGGACATCAGGTTCAAGACATGCRTAGAGTTCATCTAAATATAAAGACAAGACCATACAAATGAAGGCTGGTGTGCCATGTGAATAATTTCTTTGACATGTCAACAATTATCTGTTGCTCTAATTTCATTAGTCAAGATTTTTGTTGGTGATGATTTGCWGTCAAGATATGCTAGCACTGGGTTTAAATAGGATGAGAGTGTGGATGCATGTCATAAACAACTAGCAAATTTTGTGCTAAATGCTACTTAAAAGATAGGAGAGATTGATCACCTGGGAGAAGGTTGCAGTGTCTTAGTGGGAAGTTTCAATGTTTGAATACCTGGAGATAGAATAGATTCAAAATGATTCATAAAATATTTTGTTAGCTGTGATGCTCAGRTACAACGTTTTGTGGGGCTTATTATGCTTCCTTGATTTTATTTGCCYTTTTGTTGTTTTGCTGCTTTTTTGTGTGTGTGTTTGGGRGGCAGGGGTGTTTTGTKTTTATTTGGGRCTKTTTTKKTKKTKGKTTTKKTTKKWRGGKTTTTTKGKTTYYTTTKKTTKKTTKGKTTKRTTKGGKTTTTTKKTTKGKTYYTYYTTTWAAMYCYTTKGGGSTTTTTTKKTTKGRRKTTTTKGRKTTTTTKKTTGTTTTTGCTTTTTTACTTGGTTCACTAGACTTAGTTCTACTGATGAACTAGCGCTATCCATAATGTATAAAGCTAAATATGTGCTTAAACAATATGACTTGGGCATAAATGTGAGGCATAAAATTTAATTTTTTTTAGTATTTCACATAATATGTCTTTTTAGGCAGCACAAATTAAAGTGCTATATTAAAAAAATTGTCTCTCTTCAGTAAGCTGATATTACTCTACCTTTAACATGTTTGGGTTGTGGAATGACTTTAAATTGTAAGTAGAAACATTTCTCTGCTGTAAAGTGCAAGGAGTAATTAATGGAAGTAGGCAATGTAGTATGGGGTTTGTGYCTAGATTCTGACCCAACTTAGCTGTAATGTGAATTCCACTGAATTCCAGAATTCAGTTATAATGAAGATAAAAAATGGCAGGGTGTTTTATCGAAACTCTTGGGGTTTAAATGKGGACAATAAAGTTTTTTCTTATTGTAGAGGAAGTGTTTTTTTGGGGGGAAGGTTGGTTTGTTGTGGTTTTTTTTTCAATATGCACAGAAAGAAGCAGGAGTTTAGCTGCAGCACCTGGTGGATAACAAAAAACTTCTTCTGGAGAGCTATCTTCTCCAAGCCTTACTAGGAAATGTTATAATTGAACAGTCTTCAATTTTCTGTTTGCCACATGATTTGCAGAATGATTTGCCACAAAGTAGACAAGGAAATAGGAATGATATACTTGGCTGTTACTCATCTGATGCTAAAATACCTGACAGTGTTTACTGTAAGTAATGGAAGACTTTAAATAGTATTAGGAGAAGGCTTCTTTTTGGAAGCCAAAGCACAATGCAGTTATTTTAAAAAATACTACATCCCATTGTTTGGAGTTCAAAAAATGCGTGAATGTCTTTCTCTGTCATTGTGATGATCTGCTAGAAAAACAAAAAGACTGTCATGCTCCAAAAAACCATATTCCTTATGTTTTTTTTCATTAGAATATACAATGCATGCTTCTGTTTAATAATAAGTTAATTTCCTGCCAATACCAGTTGCAGGCATTCACATAGGTCTTCTATTGTTATAGTGGCAATTTCCTCCCTTTTAAAAACCTTTTTTGTTATGCAGTCAAAAAACATGTGGTAGCATTTCAGAAACATCAAGTCAGGGCAGTCCTTTATGGCAACAGGGGTAAAATTTTCAGATTGTCCAGCATCAACCCTTACACTGAAAATTGTTGGGGAGTTTRCAGTTCTCCCTGTGATGGTTAATATGAAATGATGTCTCTGAGCGCMAGACTCTTCATATTTTCTGCTTAAATCTTTTCATGTATTTCTATTTAAATTTTAGTTTTGTTTCCCTTCCACAGAGGTTTCAATACTGGTGCATCCAATGACRCCAAATCACATTTGAGTTTCCCAGCTGTGTGTGAGATTTCTGGCTGACTTCATTTTTGCACTGGAAAAATTGAAATCAGAAGAAATAAGCATTGAGAGGCTTGGGAAAATCTACAGGGCAATGAGTGTTCCAAGCACTTTTAGCAAACTACTAAAGCAAATTTAACTACAGCTTTAAGGTCAATGAAAATTGAAAGATACAGAAAATAACTAAGGTCCTTGGTTCCTAATCAGTCATTCTTCTTCCTTTCAGAGATGTTACGCAAATCACCCCCATAGTTCATTGGGACATAACTCAGGCTAATAGATTTGTTCCCCATGGTTATGACTTCACTTCTTTGGCATCCATTTATTTTAGGAAGGGTTTTGTAATTCATGTTTCTTTSATAACCCTGTAGACTCTTTTCTCCTACTTTGTGCACTTATATGCCCATTGAGTGGTAGAACATAGAGTGCTCTTCTTGTCTCTTTTCCCCTCAATCTGAATCACATGATTCAGATTGCAAAATGAGCAGAGTGGATAGTGGACTGGCTTTCATAATTTATCTCCCCTTTGTTTTTTCTTTCCAAATAGTTTGCACTGCTTGAGCTATGGACTAGAATTCATTGTGTTTTGTGGCAGGTGGAGCTTYTACTTGGTCATATTCCAGGGCTCTGTAAGGCAACCCAAAATCTCTTGTATTATTCCAGTAAAATTCTGATTGACTGGCTCTGCAACACAGTAGTAAACCAGGGCTGAGTTCTCCTCCAAGTTTTGCTTTTGCTCRCAGCAGGTCAATATGGTGACTCAGTGGGATTTGGGACAAGCAGCATTATTTACACTGATGACAACATGCTGCTTCCCTGATAAATGTCAAATAGTGTGAATTTGGCAGGCTATACAATGTCCTCCCAGAAGAACAGACTGTTTTCTTAGGAAGGATTGGTAAGGAGAAAAACCATAGTGGTAGATTTTAATTGTAAAATATTAGTAAATTACCATATAAGCAATTTTGTTGTTGCAGATAAACAGTAAGTGATGTCAGATTTTGGTTGCYCCAAGCCTTCCAATTTTTGAATTAATTTTTGCTTCCATTAATTGAATTTTCTTGGTTTGGGARGCCCATGCTCTCATATAATACATTACTGACTCTCCTGTACATTAATTCACCTGTGTCCCATTGAAGTTTTAGTAGAGCTGTCATGAACGACACAAATTGTATCCTTGGAAAATTAACAGGGAAGCATAAAGATGTTTATTGACCATTCCCTTTTGATTTCATTCTACTAACACCTCATTGTTACATGCCTGATTATTCTAATAAACAATTAAAATTCTTCTCAATTTTAAAATTGTTTTGATTGTGGTTACCTTTTCAGGATTTTTTTTAATGGGTTGGTTTTATGTTTGGGKTTTTTTTTACTTAGGGAGATGAAGTATGCAAAACAGTGATTAGACACCTGAAAGGCTTAATTACTAAATTTCCCTGGGTAGGCATGWACAGAACTGACTTGCTGCTTCTTAAGTGTTTGCCATGCAGCACTTAGATGGATACCTATGCCATTTCAACTCAGTGGCCAGTATGCCTATTAGATACAGACTCCCACAAATCCCACATGGGAGTCTGGGCAGACTGGAGTTCTGCCTTTTCAAAACTGGAGAATTAGATTAGTAGCCTGACTGCTAGGTAGCCCTTGGCATGTTAAGTTCTATTGAAGCTGCTCTTGTTATGTTAAATAATTYGTATGGGGCCATGGAGAAGGAGAGGAGTTGATTCTATAGCCAGCTTGTCTGTGCATGCACTGCAATGGGAGGACAAGATTAAAGTGTGAAGAAAGCAACATCTCTAGCAAGGAAGGATGATCACTTGTCCTAGAATATCCAGTAGCCTGGTGGGGAAATGTTTGAGATGTGAGCAGCCTGTTTTGATATCCCTGTGACAGTCAGGGCAGATTTGAGAGATGGTCTCCTATCACCAAAGCCATGTTCCCATCCTGGTTGCTGTGTTACAGTAGAGGAGGACAGAGTCTTTTTGTGAGTGTCTTTTTACAGTGTGACTTAGCGGTCTCGCCTCAGGAAAGAGCTCAGAGCTGGAAGCGCTGGATGCAGTTGGGTGGCTCCTTCTGCAAAGGCATGTAATTTAGGCTGTGATCCTACCCRGGGCATTTCTCTCCAGCTTTGACAGCTGCTTGCTGGATGTCACAGTGTTAGCTCTCTCTCCCACTAGAACTGGTAGCAGATGGTGGTGTTGTGACTTTTAAATTCTGCTGTGCATTTATCCCTGGGAAAAGAGAAGCTACTGCTTTATGCACTGTACTACCTCAGTCCCAGAGAGAGAGACCRTTTTAGTGGTATYCTGTGGCAAAGATCTGTTGTGAACTAGGGAATGTATTGACCTGCAGCAGTGAGCTCTCCAYYTGAGTAAACAAASAGTGCAAAGGCAGCCCTGGGATCTWGCAGAGTGACRCTGTGAAGCTCTGTCTCTGGGTGAGTCTGATGCAGGTCTTTGGAAGTGTCTGTATATTCAACCCCACAACTGCTGAGCTATTTTTCAAGGAGTCCCGAGGAAGATCAGAAGAATACATCTGAATTATATTGCCAGTACACGGTTCTAGTTTTATGTGCACCTGTTTTTCAGGATTTGATGTTGGCTGTGCTTGCTAGTGATCAGAGGGCCTAAGAAGGGGATTTTCCRTGCTAAGTGCTACTGATACTCTGTTAGCTCAGGCAGTAAGAGCTGCTTATTTTAGATTGACATCTCAAAAGGATGTGTCCATCATAAAAACTGTGAAGAAATTTAAAATTACAAAGACTGATTTAAAGCTGCTATGTAGAGCACTAACAGGCTACAGAAAGATGCTCTTGAGTTGTGTGAAACAGCTGACTGTACAATGCTGTAACAACACAAGTTTCTCACAGCTTGCAGTGTTCTCAGTGCTTTTGTTTTTAAATACAGTCCTAAGGATTAAGTTCCCTGATGTCCTCGTAATCACTTTTATAATTGCTACATTCTCCCCAGGATTTGGCTTCTGACTTTTAAATTATGCTCTTGTTTGTTTTACAGATTCTAGGTTGGCCTTRTCATAGGAAATATACAGTGTGGTTGTTACCAGCTCTCTTTGTTCTGTAATAAKATGACTAAGTTTGTCAGTTCAGTACTGCATATTCCTGTGCTGATGATCCCCTTCCCTTGAACCTCAGCTCAGCTGCTGCACACCACTTCATGCTAAATTTGCAATCTTGACTTCATTGAAGTGCAAAATTGCCTYGCTTGTCAAAAACTGGTAATACATACAAAACAACCCAGTATTTTTTTTTTTTGGCTCAAGTTGAGGCTTACATAGACTTAGAAATAGTTTCAGAATTTCCACATTATGTGAGCAGCTGTTTATGGTGTACAAACCATGTTAAATATTGAAGAATTTAGATYGACTTGTATTTGTGCATCATTTTAGTGCTGTAGTAAACAGCAGTATCCATCAAAGTTGAGCTTAAATGGAAAAGCAAATGATGTGTGACTTKATTTTTGGCAATAGATTTTTGTAGGGTTATTTTTTTGTTTGTTCTATACATTCTGCCATAGAAGCTGACCATCAAATTTACTCCAGAAATCTGCCATGGTATTTAACAACAAATTGTATAGATTTATTCTGAACTATGCTAACAGCATCTTTCATTGTATTATTCATTGTTAATTGCATGTGAATCCACTGAGGGGTAGGATACAGCATTAATTACCACATTTTACACACACTTGTAAGGAGGTTGGTTTAGAGTCCTGTCTTCATGCCAAATATAATGGACTTTCTGTTCTAGAACTAGCAAAAGGGCATCTTGCATCAGGACATTACACATAGGAAGAATTTGTACTCAATGATTCTTTCCCTAATTTAGTTATTTTAAACATAAAGCACATGAGAAATAGCATGTGATGCTTGAAATTAAAGTAAAATATCTATGCCTTTTAAAGCAGTAAATACTTCGAAAACTTTTTGCATATGGCACATGCAACGTGACAAAATTTGTCTGACTGAATTTGAACTTCCTGTCCTGTCCTATAGCCTCCTTCCTCCTCAGCAAAGTAYGCTTATGCATAGGATGGGAGTTTTCTAAACCTGTTTTACTGAACATGATTTTGTTTTCTTCTCTTTTTAAAGACAATTATCTGAGGAAATATTCATTTGGATAGAAAGGAGGAGTGAATATCAATCCCTTCTGAAGGAGACTTTAGTCCCCATTTCCATATTTGGTCAATTCCTTGGCTTTACTACACTCACCTATCTACCTCTGGAATGATCAAAGCTTTGGTGATAAATGTTTGAACTCCCATCAAGGCTGGAATTTAGTTTTCACTGTTGCTGATCTTGGCTGTTARAAATAAAATAAGCATTAGTGTATCCCAGCCAACCACAGAGCTTCAGCCAATGAAGGTGTCTTACAATTAGATCAGTATATGTATTCTCAGAGCTCTTGAGAACTTTGTTTATCCAGAGACAGGAACTGTGCACTCAAATCACCCAAAATTTTGAAACTCATCCATAGTGTTTCTGCCAGTGAAGGTTCAGAGGCTGAATTCTCCTGACAGGATCTATAGCAAGGTTTTCTCTTAAAAGAGGATATATCAGAGCAAAGTACTTACAGCTTCTGATTTAGTTACAATCAGAATTTCTGGTGTGTGTGAAATTGGTCCAGTTGGTTGGACCTGTCAGATGGATAGGCTATTTCAAAGGAAAGGTGAGGTGTCATTTACCTAAGCAGAATTTGTTGTTTTTATGGACAGACAGTCTTTATCAGATCTATTAAGCCTGGCTGTGCACAGTGTAATAGACTGTTACAATAGTTTTCAGGCTCCCATTTTGCATTCCAGAGCTACACAATTTTAAATGTCTCCCAAAAGTCTTACTGAAATGCCTCCAGAAAATCAGAACCTTTCTCTTTCTAGAGTGRGAATGTGAAAAATGTGCACTATTTCCTGTGGAGCCCCGTCTGGACTAGCACAGCAGTTCTGTTGGCTCAGGACAATTGAGTGTTYTCCTGATTTGCCTTCATAAAAGAATTCTTACTTGGCTAATCCCTCCTTTCTTGGCTTGCATTTGCATTTGGCTTCTATTTGATTTTCATGTTATATTTCTTGGTTTTATGCCTGTGATGGGTTGACCCTGGCTGGATACCAGGTGCCCACCAAAGCTGCTCTATCACTCCTTTCCTAAATTGCAGGGTAGATAAAATGTAACAAAAGGCTCAGGGGTCAAGATAAGGACAGGGAGAGATCACTCACCAAATACCATCACAGGCAAAACAGGCTTGACTTGGGGAAAATTAGTTTAATTTATTACTAGTCAAAGCAGAGTAGGGTAATGAGAAAATAAAAACTAAATCTTAAAACATGTTTTCTGCAGCCTTCTTCCTGTGCTGAATTTTACTCCTGGATTAATCTTCTGCCCAACAGTGGTTCAGGGGGATGGGAAATGGTTGTTACAGTCTGTTTATTCCAAGTTATCTCTGCCACTCCTTCCTCCTCAGGGRGAAKAATCTTCACACTCTTGTCTTGCTCCAGTGTGATTCCCTCCTGGGGGAGGCAGCCCACCATGAACTTTTCCAGTGTGGGTCCTTCCCAGGCTCTGCAGTTTGYCATGAACTGCTCCAGTGTGGGTCCCTTCTATGGAGTGCAGTCCTTCAAAAACAGGCTGCCCCACACTCCTGCATGAGGGCCTCCATGGGCTGCAGGTGTGTGTTTGTCACACACAGRGGAAGTTTCTGGCAGCTTCTCACAGAAGCCACCCCTGTGGCCCTTCTGCCATGCAAACCTTGCCATGCAAACCTAAACCCTGCTTCCAAATTAAAAGGCAATAGTTTTTTTGTTTCTTGCTGTTGTTTTAAAAAAGATAAAGTGAAATAATTTTGGCAGGTAGCAAGTGCTTTGCATATGTTCATAATTTTGTTGGTCGGATTGTCATTATTGCATTATCCTTTTACTAGGGGTATATACCAYAACTGAAATGGCTGTGAAATGTTTTCCTAATACAAACTGAGTGCTTTGTTTTACTATGTTCTGCATCAGGATCTGGTTAATTAAGGCATGCCACAGAATCAGGCTTGTTTGATACTTTTGTTAGTGACCTTGTCACTAATCTTCAGATCATGCAGAGTTGTGAGATAGCTTCTGTACAGAGGAGAAATAGATTAATGTAGGAAAAAGTGAGTTATCTTTGCCACRTTGAATAGAGAAATCTATAAGGGCCCTATGTACACAACCAGTAATAAGAATTTTTGCTAGAAACTTTTCAACTGGACAACTCAACAAGGAGGGATACTTGAGTGCTTTGAATGAGGAAAATGAGCTATTGTCATGATATTGAGTGAAACAAGTGCAAGGAAGGGATCAATGAGAGGACATGATGGTCAATGTGCTGAGCACATGGCTGCCCTGACAAGAAGAGTGCATTCTGCTCAGCTTTAACAGGGCATGGATCTGGGTGCTCCATGGAGCATGCATGTTTCAGTACYTTTCATGAACACAAACTATTACAATGACAATATGTTTTATATGACAATATGCAAGAACAATTGGGTTTCTGTGATACATTGTCTGTGGAGCATGTTAGAAATGCTATTTCTGATTTCCATGCTCTGAGTGRTTGGAAGGTGGTTTCCAGAGAATTAACAAAAAATGTACCCATACGTTTGGTTCTTGCTATCCCGTGTTATTTTTTGATCTTACAATATTGTGTATTTGGTCTTTATGTGTATATTATGTCATGAGAAAATTGTGTTTTTTCTCTAAACTTAAGGTTTCTGCAGTATTGGAAGTTTTCTGTGTCAATAACAAGAAAGGAAGTGCCCAGTAGGTTTTTACACAGATACAACATTTTGACCATTTGAAATAGTATAAATAATTTTATTTAGAATAGAGACTGTAATGGAAAATAAGTAGTGAATCCAATAGCAGCAGGTCTGATTTGTTCATTTAGCTGACAGTTGAAGTGGGGGAGAAAATGAGGTATTATGCAAAAATATTGATGGAAACAAGTTCCTACTTGAACTGGAAATGAAATGGAGATGACTGGAATGGAGGAGCCTGTTACCTGTTTGTCTTACCTGTGTCTGTAGTTGATGGTGCACAAAARGGAAGAGATGATCGTTGAAAACAGGTGACAGTACAAGTGAACAAGACCATAAAAYAGTGCCTCTGTACATTAATTGCATGCAGTTCATTGTTTTGCTCTTTGAACTATTCTTTATGGTTGCATGTGGAGTGACTGAAGATGTGGTAATTCTATTCTCCAGCAGCAGCACTTCTAACCTACTTGTCTAATGTAGGCAGAGAACAGGAACGAACTGAGACATGTCTTGGTTCCAGTGCAGATCTACTTTGCAAACCCTCTTCCAGCCCATGGATTTTTGCTTCCCAGGCACTGCTTGAGAGCTTTACAGTGAGTGACACATACTTGAGCAAAGCCAGGTTGTCCAAGGATCTGCATGTAGAAGATAAAACTCACCTCCTCTCAATGACTTGTGCCAGCTTAATGGCACAAAGATGCTGTTTTGGGCAGTGAACACTGATAACTTCCATCAGCTTAGCTTTGCAAACCTTTGAGTGCAGCAAATATGCAGCACTCCATCAGGTATTACCAAGTTTCTAGTAAATGTATCTCTGTTCTGATTGCACTTCATCATTTCAATATAGCAGTCTTGAAAATGGCTTTACTRTTCCTGGGTCATTGACAACCCTAGYATGAAAGTATCCAATYTGCACACTTRTGTGTACTTCTGCAYTTCCCAAAGAGTGACTCAGSCTTCTCTATCAAACAGTAAAGTTGGTGTTTCTTTCAGGAAATACCAGTTTCTTCTGATGTTTYGTCCAGTCCTCTTCTTTGGATTGCAGATGCAGAACAATAAATAAAAGGGATTGACATGCTTCTATGCAGGAAGGAAAACTGAGATTTAAGAGGGATTCTTTGATATATCAACTGTGAGCTGGCAAATACATCAGCCATGAACAGGCATAAAGCTGTGACAGTTACAGATAAATTCAGGCCAACAGTACTGCCAGKGACAGATTTGTACTGCAATTAACAGGATTAGGGAGCAGCATTCTGGTCATGATGGGAATATTATCAAATGATTTTTTTTTGGTTTTTTTTTTTTTTTTTAGATTTCCTTTAATTTCTCTGTTTTTTGAGCAGAACAGTGAAACACAACTGGTGCAGTAGAGAGAGTGTCACTCTTGTCACTGCTCAAGGTACTACTAGTACCTTGAATAAAACCTAGCTGCTCTCTGTTACTGCTCTGTCACTTGGGTGGAGAGAACTGCTGTTGGATGAAGGAGGAAAGACATCACTGCCTGCTTTCCTCCCTTTGATTTGTGCTGTGAGCTTTGGCAGGGTTCTCTGGGAGGGTTGGAGGTTAGGGGAGCCAAAGGCACAGGCAGGGCAATGCTTGGGAATGGTATCATCAGAGAGGCACAAAACAGGATTTTTTATAAATAACAAGTGGTTGTTTCATCTGTCTGTATTTAGACCTGTGTACCCTATCTGTCCTCAAGTCTTTGTCTTCTGGAAAGCAGTTAGTTTCTTAATTAGAAGATATTCACATATTATATCTAAAGTATTGTATGTTTTACATCATGTTGAAGTGCAGGGCTGAAGGTCAGAATTCTTTARATACCTTTAGAAGAAAGTTCAGGAGATGTTAGTCTTCCTCTTAAGTGCAGAGAAGAAAGGCAGGGGCCAAGTCCCACTYCCAAAAGTTGGTAGAATATTAAACTCTGATGGATTTTCTATTCCTGTACTTCCTCATCTGTATTTCAGTTTCTCATKCAGCCTAATAAGTACTATTTGGTTGAAGAATATCTTTCAGAAAGACATCCAGACTTGCCTGAAGATACCAAGTGYTGGAGAATTCATCACTTCTCTTACTTAATGAATGGAGAGGAGTAGTTGATGAAAGACTAATTTATTCCCTGGTTCAGTTGTGCCTGGAGAATTTATTGCCTATGGTTGATGTGAAAAAGCACTGGCTTTATTTCTGAAAGGGCAGCAATGYGGTAATTTAGTTTGCTGAATACTTGCATTTTATCACCCTGTTCTRTAGAAGACTAGAGTTCTTAGTATGTGGTAGTTATTTTTCTGGAGATATAAAGCATAAATAAACCTTCATGGCTGATAAGTTGCATCTAGAGTGTTTTTATATCATCAGAGAAATAGGTATACATTWGAGACTCTTATTTTGAGCTTGRGCCTGTGACTMTAACCTGAGAATCYTTAGCTTCATGGTATTCAGTTTCTATAGGTACTGCATCACATGGAGTGTAATGCATTTAGATGTCTTCACTCTGATATTCCAGCAAGAGGTAAAAGGAAAAAAGGCAAAAGGTTTGTCAATTTATATGCTATTAAATGTRTTTTCCTGAGTTTTTGGTATCTTTGTTCTTCAGGATCAAGCTACTGGTTATATTCGTGAGTATTACTTGGATAGTGCTTGATTATAGCTTCCATTGCTTTTGTTTGAGTGTTTATTTTAAGAATGACAAGTATTTTTTTGTAACTTTGCAGAGTACAGATGCCAATTCAAATGTGAGGAAAAGAACAAATGCCACAGTGCAGTCTGAAGCTGATGGTGGGAGCCGAATTGACACAAGGCACAGCTCTGTCCAGCCTCCCTCTGTAGCTCAGGGGTCTTCAGACATTACACCCCACTCCCTTTCTGCATCAAGTCCCAACCCTTTCACACGAATCAACGCATCGGAGACATTATCTTCTGCAAGAGCTACCCCTCCTGCTCCTCCTTCTACCCCAATTTTAACTGGATTTGTATCCCAGCATGCCACAGCTGGATCCCCTTCCATTCAGCACTTGCTTGGATCTAGACTGGAGCAGATTCAGACCACCACACCTAACACATTAGGAGCATCTGCAAAGCCATCTGCTGCCACACCACCTCCTCCCCCTGCCTCCCACTCTGGCACGAGTAAGATAGACAAATATGCACGCATTTTATTTCCTGTTACCTTCGGAGCATTTAACATGGTCTACTGGGTGGTCTATCTATCCAAGGATACCATGGAAAAATCGGAAAGTCTAATGTAGTTTTGCTGCTATGTAGTAGTTCCTAAATTATACTCACATTTGATGCAGAGTTTCTTCTTTTGAAACTATTTAAAAAGGTCAGTAATTCTTATTTATAAAAGCTGTGTGCTACTTTCCCRTTCTAAAGGCTGGAGTTAGTGGGAATAATTAGTTAACTCTTAACAGAGTAATGGGTAACAGTAATAGGTCTTCCTCCCTTCAGCCAGCAATGAACCAACACTTGCTTGAGACAAACTACTCTGGCTGCACAGAACTTGCATTTGGGAGGAACATGTATCTGAAAAAAATCAGAGGCAGAGGTGCACAGCTGTGCAGTGGAACACATCTGGCTGMTAGGAATATGCATGTTGGCTATTGCAAATGCCTGAGGCACCCAGCACTGCTGTCTGGACACAGCATTSCATTCTCTGAGTGTGAGGTCTATGTCCTGAATATTTTGACAGTGGTTGCTGGAAAAGGACTTTCCTTGCTAGATGGTAATTGACAGAATGGGGGGAAGAAAATCAATAGYGGCAAAAGGGAAGAGAGTCCAGCCTGGGAGAGTGCAACTCCAGGAAAGTTATGCAAAGGAGTTGTAGAGCTCCGTATATTTTTACTAAGCATTATTTTGCATTGTAACCTGGGAAATTCTCACACCAAACTAAGAATGAGTGAATCTTGTAAAATCTTAAATCTGATGTAATTCTCAAAATTGGATTTTCTTGTTTGGTAAGGTGGCGATTCTTCTTTGACCTTGCTGACCAGCTTGAGTGGATTTATTCCTAAATTACATCAATTGWAGTAGATGAGGACCAGACCACAATGTTCAACTTTTTATTTATTTTATTTATTTTTTGCTTTTTCTTTGGATGCTTTGGGAGTTGGGTTTTGTTCCCACCATACTTTTCAGTTACACTCCTGRTTTCCTTTAAACACATATTCCATTGCCCCCATCCCTTCCCCCCACCCTTACATAATGTTTTTGTCAAGTTAAATTTTCAACACAGTTTTAAAAGTGGCTTCAAAATTAAGCAAAAAAAGTCCCATTTCCTGTGCACAGATGAGTGTGTCATTGAGTGAATGAAAGACACCATTTTGGAGAAGGACTGCTGTGATAGAAATAAGAAAGTAAACTTTCTTGGTGGATCCCAGGCTAAAAAAGTTAATTTACGATCCATTTATTTACTTTAAACTGTGGCATAGATAGGTGCTTTTCTTACCAAATTGCAGTATGCAAGCAGGCAACATTATTAAAAAAAATTTAACAGTTAAACCTGATAGAAATCCTGATCATAAATGTTATTTTCAYTAGAATGGATAGAAAACATACTGCCAGTAAGTACAAGAAATGTTTGTACAGATCTGTCTGCCTTGGCAAATGGTTAGCATTTCTGTGCAGGTGGCAAGTGAAAAATCAAAGGCCAAATTCTCAGCTATGATCTGGCTGTGCCTTTAAAGGGCCTGCCTAATCCTTAGCTTCAGCTGATTGAATAGCAGATTGGTAGCCTGTTGTCAAAGTCATATGCTGCAGAGCAGATCAGGTGAGTGTTGGGTGGTTCTGTGCCCAGATAATGATCAAGGGACTTCTGTAGACCCCAAGCTGCTGACTACAAAAGGCATGCATAAGACTGCCCTATACTATGCTGGGACAAGAGTCAGGGTAAAAAGACCCCATAATGGTGAAACTGTGACTATGCCTCTGTCTCTCCAAGCCTTTTAGCCAGCTCATGGCTGACATTCTGACCTTTAACTTATGGGACCTGGGAGATATCTGGAAAGAGAGGCTACAGTGTGTAGTAGGGATCCCAGAYGGTTCTTTTGTGTGTAATAATGAACTGTAGATGATAGAATGCAATGGGATTGTGTTATGTAACTTTATTATAATGGAGTGATATAAAAAAATTGCCTTAGTCTTTACTTAAAGGGATGCTCTCAAAAGGCTAGSTGTGGTTCTTTCCTTTTTTATCTTTTACATCTAGAAGATGCCTGAGATTACAGCACTTGTTAGGAAAACTTTATGTGGCATATCACAGAACTGGAAATGGAGCACCTGTGCAAGATGTCTAACTGCAGTAGTTTGTATCTTTGGATGCGCTGCTGGTTGCTGTAGCTGTTTCCTGTCCAATTAGGTCACATTGTTACAGATTGTTGGAATAACAAACAGAATGCAAGAGATTATTTATTTGGTTAAACCAGAATAAACAAAGCTAAACCTCTGGCAATTATAATTGCRCAAATAATAAAATACTTCTAGCATGAAGAACGGTGACCTGCTGTGTGGAGAACCTAGTATTTGCACCAGAAGTTACTAAAGTTGCTCTTAGTTTTGTGATGAAAACCAAGGATGTTTTCTCATAGGCAGAGCTTTAAACAATTCATTAGAAACAGTTGTCTGTTCCTTCCACCCATCCTTGTATACTGATTTTATAATCAGCTTTTTCTAGTGCATCATTCATGGGATCAACACTAGTTCAGGCTAAGATTGATTTAAATGTGCTGCTTGAATTCACTTTTAGTTTCTATTTAATTTTTAAGACTTGTAAGGAGGAAAAAGGATTGCAAAAATAATAAGTTCTAAATATTTATTTCTATGCTTCCATTTTTGGAGAAATTTTTGAGGATACCACAGAAAAAGTCACCTATTTTAAATCTGACAGTGTATTTCTGAAGTACCTTCCAACATTTCCATGCCTACATTCAAAATGAAGTACATTAAAAAAAATAATTATGAGTCTAGGACTAATTTATTGAACTKTACTACATTTTATGTTGCAGCATATGAAGAAATTGCCATAATTACCTTTCCAAAGTACATGTGGATMATGTAAATAGGAATTTAATGTTAATAGTTTTCTTCATTATTTTTAATCTCCCTGGATGATCAAAAACAGTAAAACAACAAAGAGTCTGCAATATACTCAGTGACTATAACTTGGAAGCACAAAGGGAGGAATATGCTAAATATAGCAGCCCAAATGTTCRAAACTGCTAACTAAAATTCTAAGGGAGAGCATTGCAGGTGTCATTTCAGTGACCAAATAGCTTATTAGAGATGAGCTTCAGTGAGATGAACTCTACAAGAGCTATATTGTTTGGAGCTTTTTTTTGTTGCTTTTTTTCTATTGGCCTTGTTGAATAATAGTTTTTAGCAGTATCATAGTGGTTTAAAACTAACCAAATACTTCAGATAAGTGCACATCTATCAACGGGAAAGGAAACTGGATAGAAAGACAAAAATYTTTACAAGGAAACAGAGATAGTTCTCCACTGACATTTGCTTGCAGACATTGTTAGCAGCAGCAAAACTCCYACAGATTGCAGTGATGCAGCCCTGACCACTAAAGCAGTCATCTGAGAAAAACAGTTAAAAACTTGGTTCATGAAGATTGCCTTCACAGGAACTGAAGTGTGGTTTGTYGTCAATTGTGGGCCCACTACTAACAGGTTTCACTGCAACTGTGAAAATAATGAAGATGAAAAAGGTGGCAAACTTAGACCCCAGCCCTTCAAGGTGACCTGAACTCTTAGAGCTCACCAGAGGTACTGGAATCTGTTTTTCTCTGATTAAAATGGATTTGTCTCCATCAAATGTATGTTGGTAGTGCATTTCTTCTCCCATGTGTCTTTGAAGGGGAAAAAAGCAGGCTTTTTAAACTGTTTAGTTATCCACTCTACATTACCCTTTGATCAGGCAAGTAAACTGGGTGATAATTGAATGAAAGAGGTAAATAGCTTAATGAGGAATGTGGTTAGAGCGCTTCTGGTAACCGGAGCTAAGAGTTATTGATTACAGGGTGTTCAAGTGTAGCCTTTGGCATCTTATCATCATCATTCTGAATGGACCTTACAAAAAATAGTACCAAGTAAATGTATTTGATAGGATCTAACCAGTATTCCTACAAAAAATTGAAYGAACTCAGCTTTTTGATATGCCCAGAATTCCATGTTCTTCCCATTTATTGTGTACCTCCTGTATGTCATTTGGCCTCAGTGCACGCTAATGCTTTAGCTCATTGTCTGTGTGCCAGGGTACACAGTACCTATTATCCAATTTATCCACAGCCTAACTTCCCATATTCTCTGTTCTGTTGGAAGTGTAGGGAAGGCCAGAATGGAAGAAAYGACACACAGGCTTTGTAAGAGACACACACTGGCCATCTGGGACATTTTCTCATAGATACTACAGATTTCTTAGGAGAACCTTTATGAGTGTACTATAGCACACTATACATCCAAATCCCAAAAGCTGCCAGGAGGTCAGTTTGGATAGTGAAGTGGATCAAGGACTTAGCACACCTCTTGTAACTTTTGCTTGACTTAGAAGATTGAGGAGGAMAGAAATTTTGGTGAATTGTGCCTTGTCTTCCTGGGACTTGCCAAAGAGGGCTTGACTTCACTAAAACAGAAAAGATTTGTGTGGCTAGCACTGTTATGAATTACAATACAGACAGCTGACAAAAATCACCCTTGGTTTTATYTAATCCTAGTATTGAATAATAGATTAGAAGAAAAGCAGCTGTAGTGTTGAGAAGCCTAGGTTTAGTATAACATCTGCTGATGATACTGATCAAGCCAAGGATGATCAAAGTTGTAGAAGTCTTACAGAACTGCAGGGCTATAGAGCATATATATATATAAGTTTGCAGCAGGTCAGTGGTAAATGGGGAGAAAAGGAGTTGCTTCCCTTCACACTCTGACAGGAGTAAAGCATGAGCAGTACAGCTTCACCATTTATATGTGGTAGAACAAAACTGCATGAACAAAACTGCATAAACAAAATTTCATACTCATGAAAATCTGAGGGGCAAATAGCATTATGGAGGTCAGTATTAACCACCAGACACCAACCCCSCAAAAAACAGGGGAAAAATATCCATGAAAAAATTTAAATGACAGTAGCATCTTTTATTTGTTTGTTTATTTATTTATTTTTTCAAGTCCTTGTATTTCTTTCACTGTGGGCTTCCAAGGTGAGTTTACATTTTTTTTAAGAACCTCTACTGGTATCCACTGACCGCAATATGTGTTTTTCATTTCCATCCGTGCACTTTAAACAGGAAGTTTACTGGAAGGAGAAATGTGCCGTTTTGAAAGAGTCTGATATGTGCTAATTTGTACAMTCTTCATTTGTAGGCCTCTCCTCAGAGTCAAGATGTAGCTATTTTGGAGAATGTGAGTGTGGTGAGAGTTTCAGCGTGTTCTGAGTAAATCAGACTCTGAAAGTAAATTTTTGCCACATCCCAGGCAAGTGAGAGTAGTGCGAAGTACAGAGCACCCTGTAAAGATCTCTCTTTGCTAATGTTATATTCTATGTTAACTGGAGGGAGGGGAAAATGCAATTATTGTAAAATTGATAGAATTTGAAAAATATACTTTGTTTTCACATGAATTAGAAATGTGGTAGGTATTTATTTCAGAATTGAATAGCATTGTCTTCTAGACCATAACTTACTGCATCAAAAAGTATCTCATAGACTTTCTTATGCTTTTTGTATTATTCCCCTAGAAAGGACTAAAAAAACCCCAGCAGAACAGTTAATATCCATTGCAGTTCACTATATTTTTTGGTTATAATTCTATTTTCATTTTCTTGTGCAAGAGGAWTTGAGAGCATGATGGCTTCTTCAAAATAAAAATAACAGCAAAACAAAAACCTTGGAGATTCCATTTTTTTTAGAAAACTTTCCAAACTCCCATCAATTTTTAAATGCTTTTTTAAAAAAACAGCATAGTTTTAACATTTAAAAATACTTAYGCTGTTGCAGCCTGGATACATATATACATATATCCCCTGAAATAATRTATTTCCCTGAATTTTAAGGAGGCAAACTCAAGATGCACTTGCTAATAGTTCTGTATTGAAAGAGTACCTTTCTGGATGGAAAACACCATTTGAGGTAGGCATATTTTTATTACTATCCTCATATAAYTATTTTCAAGAAAAGGATCTGGAGGAAGAGTGTGGTAATACTGAATTAATCTTCAAATAGCACAAAGATCTGGGTTATTTCCTGCTGGTCATCTTACTGTTGTGTCAACATTTGCTTAGAGTTTTTGTGAATGCTATATCCAGGTTGCTGTTAACTGACACAGCAATCTATGGATGATCTGGTGACATAAAGAAACACTAAAGGAAATAATTGTTTGTGAATATGTTTTCATCCTTGGTAAAAAATGAAGTTTGGTAGAAGAAGCAGATGACAGTATGAAGCACTCAGCTGTACTTCTGAGCTCAATACGCTGAAAAAATTTATTTGAGTACTGCTTTGTCTTGCATCATCATCTTGTCTGGTGTCTCATCTCCATGGTAAGTAAAACTGCTRTGAGGATGGAGGACTCAGAAGTAAAGAACTTCTACAAGTATTTCTTCAGAGTTATTTTGAAATATGAGATAKCTAGCCTTACTACTAACAGTAACTTCACAGGATGCTTTATATTTGCAAGTTTGAAAATATCTTTTTTTAGGATGCACCAGGTTATCATTAAATAGATGATTCTGTMTGTATTTAATTTTTTATTGATTTGTGGCAACATTCTCTATCACCAGACAAGTGGTGGTGATTTGAGGTGTTTCAGATAACCAGAGTTCTTGAGGAATTACTTTAAAATGTTTGTTCCAWAGATAGATGACTTTGCAAATCAATACCAGCAGTGCTTTTGTGGTGAAAATCAATCCACCTGTGAAAAATCCTGGCCTTGAATACTCAACCCATATCTGAAGGGCTGATGAAGCAAATTGAGCAAGGCAGGACTCAGGGTATGTTTATTCTKAGAGGCTTCTGAATTGGAGCTGTCTTATGTCCTGCCATCTTCTGAAGCAGTCTGCACCAGAGACTACAAGCAGAATCCATGGGCTTTTTGCAGTCTTTTTTTAAGACTCCGCCATAAAACAGTATTACTGCTGAATGTAGTRCCCTCAACTTCTTTATTGCCTTTCTTTGTGTGTGGGGAAGTATCTCAGTGCTTGTGGGGGAGCAGGCTAAAATAGCTTGCCTAGCTAAACCCCCAAYTTTGTCTTGTTTCCTTTCGGCTGGKTAGTAGTAGTGGGATCTGTCTGATCTGGCTCCCATCTTAGTGCTGGTGCAAGGGAGGGCGTCAGGAGCCTGGATTGATGCTTTGAGCTGGGTTAATGCTGGTGTGAAACCACAGCCTGACGATTCTCATCTTACCTCCACTGTCATTCAAACAGAGGCTCTCTCAGGCTTTCTCAAACCTCCGGTGCCCCCTGTGGTCATTTCTCCTCCACAAAGGTGATTTTGGGAATTATATCAGTGACAAATTGTGGACTAAAAAAAACAAAACCAAAACAACAACAACAACAACAAAAAACCACCACAAAAAACCAAAAACTGAAAAAAAGAGGCCAGAATTTTTGAAAGAGCCAAAATTAATGAAGTCATTTGAAGAGAGAGAAAGGGAAGGGAAAACATGAGTATGGATTAAAAATTTCATTTCTTGCTACCAAGCAGTTATTTTAAGATATGTTCTATTAGAGGTACTAGAACTGCATCTGGCAGGAAACAGCCTAGAAATAATTATTTCTTCATTAGAAGTATAATGAGAAAGTAATAAAGAAAAGTGTCTAATGTCCTATTATAAACATTTCTGTTCCATTGAAGCTGTTTTCAAAAATGGTATTTTTATTGTCAGCCAGGAAGAATTAGGAGACAGAATGGGAAAGGAAAAAGAATGAATTTTATTAAGTATTACTGTTTCCCTTTGTTTTAGAACATTTCTCAACCAAAAATGTAAACAGTAAAATTWAAAAAAAATGTTTCTGGAGCTCTACATATTTAATTTTCAGTAATGAGGCACTTTGGAATGTTTAGCGTTTAACTTGCTTTATATTTAAGAGACTAAATAGAGAGAATGCTGTCTCTGATTTAATTCAGTTATCAGAGGGGATGTGGGTGAAGAAAACAGCTTTCATTACAGTAACAACCAGGTTTTTTTAARGTATCATGCTTTCCTACTAAATCTGAAGACTTCATTCTTGTACCTGTGTTCACAGGAGCTGTTTAGTGCTGAGCATTTCTGGTAATCCAGTCAGTGCCACAGTGGGCTGCACCTGCATTTAAAGTTGCCATGTCTGRAAATGTGCTTGCACACCTTGGCACTTGCACAGCATGGATCCCACCAAAGGCAAAGGKGTGTGTGTGTGTAGCCCTGTGTAGGTGCATGAGAGCTGTTATGTCGCTCATGTGGGAGAGAGAAGGTGGGAGTCTGTGCTCAGAAACAGAGTAAGGAGAGTGTGACTGCCTCTTTCAGAGGCTGAGCAGAGCTTATATTGGATTAAGCCACTTATGAAAATGCCCCCTAAACTCTTTTACAAATAGACAGCTTAGGAGCAAGCTGAGTGCAATGTGGAATTCGACTCCAACTGCAAATCCTGCCTGAGGATGAGCACAGTTAATCTCCCCTCAGGTTTCTGATGCTGTGGCTGAAGACTGAAGAGATGTGAGGTGGCTCCTGCTGCCAGCTGGAATGCCTTTGTGTTGCTGTGCATCCAAGCTGTCCTGTAGTACAACAGGGTCTTTGGAGYAGTGGGGGTGGAATGGAAAGTATTTCTTTGGAGTACAAAATAGGGCAGAATGAAAACTTCCTTCAGACCAGCACTGCTCACATGCACTGTGACAGCACAGAACGTCCTGAAGGAGCACCAAGTTGTGTTGAGGTCTTGTCTTCCCCTTGCCTGCTACCTGTTTGAAATGGAGAGTGGTGGGAATGACAAATCCAGGTCTGGGAATGAAACAGAAGGTGCTGCTGCCTGGTGAGTACCCACAGTCTCCTGCCAGCAGCTTGAGGGCCTTCCCAGAGACAGAACTGCATCACTGACTTTTTTGTAGGTATAATCATTGTCCCCCTGCCATCTTTTGTAACGTAAATATTGGATAAGGGGGGTTTCTCTTTGGTGCTCCATTTGGCTGCATAATTAAGCACATTTCTCCATTTTGTTGCATAATTGTGAAGAAGAAAATCAAACTGAATTCTTCTCATTTTTTCACTTTTTTTTTTTTTTAAAGAGGTTTCCTCATCTGCACACATGGAAATCATAAGCTCCATTGCAAACTTCAGGAAGGTAGGAAACACTTCTATGCAAACTTCTGTCTATGAATATCTCACAAAGATAGCTTTTGTTTTTAAATAAAATCTCTAAGTTGGGGAATATTTTGCTAAAACTTTTAAAATAAATGAAACTTTTAAATACAAAAATATTTTCTCTGTACTGAAAATGTGAATATAATTTGTGGACATTTCACTTAGGAAGGAAAAGTGAAATGTATGTGGGTTTTCTGCTAAGCTAAACCAGGTGCTTAGCTGTGGRATACTCAGTAGCCATTTCATAAATACATGGATTGCATTTTTTCTGCTTTGGAGAATATGGAAACTATATATAAACAGAAGGTGGGAAAATTCTGTGGAGATGTTTTAAAAGGCTACTTTTCACTTCCTTCCTGGCTCTCATATGCATAAATATAGAAATCAGATAAGAGAAGTGAGTGGAAAAAGACGTTCTGTGATCTTCACATTCTCAGTCAATCCTRCTGAGTATGCAATTAACCACCTTCCCTGTATTCTTCCGAGTTTTCTTTCTGCTATGCCATGGGTGAACTGTGGTAGACCTAGGAATTTTTTGGTTCAGTTCATCAGTCCAGTTAGGAGGGCAATCAGTGCTGGCCTTGCAGAGGTAGGAGCATGTTTTTGTAAGTGATGGTGCAATCTGTTCAGCAGGAAAAAGCATCCCAGTTCTGGATAAGAACAGCTGAGGCATTTTGCTGAGGTAAAATGTRAGAGTTGGATTAGGCTTAAGGACTGCTCATTAGCAGTTTTGAACTTCCCCAGTGAACAATCTAAACCTACTCTTTTGGCATCTTCTGCTGYTTTTGCACTGTTTTGATTTATTTGTTCAAGTTCAGTCCCTGAGTTCGCTTCCTTGCCTTGTGGCTGAGGTGAGGAGCAGCAGTTTCGGGGATGGTGTGGGATTCCCATGCCTTCCCTTTAGACATGGGCTCTCTATGCATCACATCTCCATCACCAGCTGGACAGCAGAATCTGGGCAGGGAGAGGATGTGCATCCATGCCATTGGCAGATGAACCCTGGCAGTCAAGCAGCAAGGCACAGTGTGAGTAGGGTGGGAGTCCTAAAGTATGGTGTGTAAGGATTTTTGGGAGGGCTTCAAGATCCAGTGCTAATGCAGTGGCATAAACCAATTTTGGCTGCTTGAAATACAGGTCACTTGTAGAACAGACAAAAGATTTTCAGGTTTTGAAGTTTTCTGGATGACTGCTAGCACTTCCAGCCTACTTGTGCTCTGTGCTGCATCACTAGCCAGCATACAGAGCAGAGATAGTATGTTAAAGGTCTATCTACAGGCACAGTATTTACTTGCTGGTAGTAAGTAAATAAGGTCCCTAGAAGTTGCCTTGGGTACCTTTTTCTCCTCACCTCTACCCATCACCCTTTCACTCTGCCAGTTCTGATATTCCAAACTGCTGGGGCACTTCAGTAAGCTATGAAAATCAGTCTGTGTAACAAATGATGAGGAACATCCTTTCTTTCACTCTTTCTACTCACAAAGTCACAGTTGAGAGGCAGACTGGGAGATATCAACTTCTGTGCCGATTCAAAGTTTAAGACCTGTACCAGCTGAGGAACCAGAACACACACAAAAAAGGATATGTGAAGTGAAGCAGCTGCTGTATCTTGTGTCATTTTAAAGCTGAAAATGAAGTAGGAAAAAAAAAAAGATAGTATTTACTGATATTTTGTTTTACTGTAAACTTTTCTTTTCCTGAGAAGCCCTGTCCAACCAAAACATCAGGGTTAGTCTTAGACACTGCAAGGAAGAGTCCTAGTGAAAAACATGAAGCTTTTGGAACTACTTTAATCTTTTTTTTTTTTTTTTCTGTAAAAGTAGTGGCATGCAGAAAATATGTGCTTAAAGCAAACACATTAAAAATGCTTTTTAAACACCCCTTATAGGAAAGTCCTATCTTCTCTGTCAATAACTTACTACTTCTGCAATATGCCACTGTCCTAGATGCATGTTGCAAGAGTTCCTGTACCAGGCCAAATTCTGATGTTTATCCCTTTGTATAGGCTCATAGATGGGGAAAATTGAAAGGAAATCAAAACAAGGGAAGCCTTTGGTTGAATTCTTTTACACCATTCTTGGTGCACATTTTAGTTGCATGGAACAATGTGGCTGGGAAGATTTGAAGAATCAGAGGTTAACTAAATKATTTGAATTATATGTTCAATGCTGGTCACCTGACTATACTAAAAAACTTAAAAGGTGGTTTGATAGCTGTCAACTTGTTTTGCTATTGTGCAGCTTAACTGTTACCTTCCTGTATTATGAACATCTATGTATTTGGAAAATAAATCCATCTTGCAAGAAAGATTGTGCAAAAAAATTGTTCCTATTATACTCCAGTGTATATTGCTGATGTCAAATAAAATACAATTGTGAGAGTTCTTAAACAGTTGTCTTTCTAATTGTGGCCTGAAGCAGAAAGAGGAAGGAATACAGTAAACCTCTTTAATATGGACTCTCCTGAAATAATTGCTGTAACATTGATGCTAGCTAAATGATTCCATCAACCTGACGTTTTACATATGATAAAGGTATGGGTTTCATGAGCAATATGATGAATGTTAATCTACTTTATTATTTATTAAGATGGCAAACTAGTCTACTGATGTATCATTGTCATGATGTATCTCACTGTGTCATCAAGCTAAAAGCTAAACGAATTACCTTGCCTCTCTCATAGCAGCAGAAACAAACAATGCACACATAAACAATGCTCACTTTCTTATTCAATTTATTTATTTATTATTCCTGTGAGGTAATCTAAGAGCACTTCCTTCTTGCCTTACCTGCCARCAGACCATTTGTCAGCTGCTCCATTTCTTTACATGACCTGAAGTGATTTTCTATTGTTCTGTGCTTRGGCCTGGCAAAACTTCTGTACATTAGAAACCACAGACTTGTAAAAACTGTGTTTCAGCAAAAATGAGCTATAGCTTGTGACAAATATGCATATAGAGGCGTGTCTGGAGAAATCATTTTAGTGGGAGTAGTGGCCCATGCTAAGAGGGGAGTGGGGAACCCAAGCTGTGTGTGGCCAGGACCATCAAATCTCTTTGCAGGCGGGGTTGAAAGCTGTCAGGAAGGCTTTCAGTGTTGCAAAGTGCTGTAATTGCTGCTTGCTTCAGGGACAGATGTTGATGCCACAAAATYTGCTATGTTTGACAACCACAGCTAGATCATAGATTTGGAGGCTACAGCCCTTTCTCCTAGCTTCTGTGGCTGTCATTTTTAAGCCTGCAGCACAAATTAGTCATACACGCCGCTGCTGCCACTTAATGCTACATGGCAAGATGCTACCTTCCTCACATCTCACATTTTGCTCACRTCACTTGCATTGCTTAGAAGGAGATTTCTGCTGTTAGGTTGTAGTTGAGGCCTGCTTAGCATCCAAGGAGAGTTTCAGTGGATGCTGGGGTCRGGTTTTATGTAACTCAGAACTATGGCTGCAGGTAGTGTAAGAGGAATTCAGTCTGCAGGCTGAAAATTATCAGGAATTTTACCAGGGCTGGTGAAAAACAAATTAAAATTAAATTTTTAATACCACTTTGTGTACTGGGTGTGATTAATGCTTCTTAAAAGCACTAGATCAATTTCTGGTAGTTGGGAGCATGAGACTTCTGTTGCATATAATTTCAGTCTGGGTTTAAGGGAATTGAGCCTGTGTTTTCTGTCTGAATGGTCTTACTGTGGGCCCATGAAACATCTGCAACTGAGCTGGATTTTCAGTCAAATTCCCATTAAAATATGTTCATTTTTATATGTAATACTTAGTATTTCTCCTAAGAGAAAAAACACAGCTGAGGAGGACTTGGTTGTGAAAGTCAGGTTCTGGCTTTTTGCTTACCACTGCCTTCTGCCCTTTTYCCTCCTTGCTTTCTGCAGGGATCAGTCTCAGATTTGTATTATCAAATTTGTATTTGGATGCTCTTTTGGAATGGYCCTGGAGAAGACACAATTTAAGTGTGCTGTTACTTGAATAAAAATCTTGGTCTCAAACGCTGAATATCAGTGTTCATCTACTGAACAGCCTCTGACCTGGTATGTATATAAAGGTAAAACCTGCTCAGGTCTGAGATGGTAAGACTAAAATTTTCTAGGAAAATTCTAGATGACAGTTCCAGATATAAGTGTAGAAGCACCTGGGGAAAGGCTGGATGTAGCTCACGTGATGTTTCATAGCTTATGCTGGCAATTGTCATGTCAGGAGGGCAGCCAGTGCAGGCACAGAGAGACGGGAAGTTGTATCGCCTTCAGTGAGCCTGGAGGAGAAATTAAAAATACAAGAGTTGTCCCTGTCTGAGTGCAGGAAGGAACTGGTARCCCCTGATGCTATTAGAGGAGGGAAGATGAAGGCATGAGTTGATGTGATTAAGCCAACAAAWTTTAGAGAAATTATAGATCAAAGGCTTGTTTTTCAGATTTGCTGGAGGGTCTTTAAGAGGAATAGAAAACTTACCTGTGTCACTGAACTGCTTTAATGCTGATGAAAACCTTCAGATGGGAATTATGTGTCAGCCCTGAGAGGCAGTGTGAAAGGAAACTTGCTGGAGACCTAGCAGGTGTGAAGCTGGTGGGACAAATTGCCAAAGACATACTAGGATGGGGCAGTGTATCCAGATGTACTCACTGTATTGCAGTTTTGGCTATTTTTCTTTAACGACTTTTTCTGTTTGTTCTGTGGAGATTTTTACTTYCTCAACTGAGAAAATTTCATTTCAAACTACAGGAAATTCATTAAAAATGCATTGAARTGTTTTCTTTTCCAGATGACAAGAAGCTGAATAAAAAGCTACTCTGAAGYGTTGTTCACAGCATGGGAGAGCCTGCCAAAATGACACAAACAACTCGGGGCTCCCTGGTGTTTTATCTACTGGGGTTTTATTTTGGTGTTTGGTTTGTTTTTTGTTTGTGGGTTTTTAAAATATTTTTTAATGATTGCAGATAGAGGTGTTCTGATATTCTTCCTTTACAAGGCTAATGATTAGAGCACTTGCCCATTAATGGCATTGAAAGTCTTCTGCCTGTTTTAAAATGTATATAGGAGTCAGCTCCCAGCTGACATAAAAATCCTTTGTGTGTAATAGGAAGTAACCACAGGCAGTGGGCCATTATAACAAAGGAAAAGACCTGTGGGATCCCTTGAAGCCTAGGAGATGGTATTTTGCTTCAGGGGTATGTCCAGGATTTGAAGAAGAAAGAGGTGTATGATTGATTGTTACTGGTTCAGGAGATAATTTCATACATGTTTTTCACAGTGTTTCTGGACCCCTTGTTTGAGGAACCTCTACATGCAGGAAGCCTTAGCACCAGGTAATGTTGTACGTGGGTTGGAATAGATGTGTTAGAATGCCTACAGGTTTGGCCCCGAAGGGAACTGTGCTCAGCTGAAGAGGCCCAAATGTGTGGGTTGTATGAACACAATTGCAACCACGGGAAGGCTGTTTTTCCCCAGGGACACAACCATCCTTAGAGTTCTACCCCAGCTTTATGACAGGTTACAGTGGTGTTGATATGGGGCTCAAATAAAGAATTTTTAAGGGTAGAGGTGTCCAGCTGGAAGTTAAATGGGCCTGATTATTTGCACAAATCTGGGCCTGTCTGAGTAGTGTTTGCTACTGCAATATACCAGCCTCCTTTTTTACATGAATTTGACTTTGATTCCTCTATTTATMCTCCTTAATATCAGTCTTTGCTTTTATGGAAGTGAATTACATCTGTCAGTTCAGGCTGGAAGTTGTGCTTGTTTTTTTTCCTAAATTTCCAGCTCCTCCAAGCAGCGTTGCATCTGTGCTATGTGATTCATTGTGTGCTATGAGGCACAGCAACGTCTTGGAGACAGTGTGTGGAAGCTCTGCTTTGTACACTGACAGCTGAAGGTCAAGAAGCTGGGATGCCTTAGGAATGCAGAAGCAGACCCCTACCAGATTCCCTGGCCATCACAGGAAAAGAGGTATTTGAGATGTGTTACCATTTTCCCCATGTGGCTCCAAGCCGTGTCTGAGAAGTGGTGCAGCTGGCATTATTTTAATGCCCTTTTACTATGTTTTAAATTTATCATATAAGATTACCATAAATACCACCTTTGGAGACCAAATGTGATAAATTCTATCCCCAAATTTGAGAAAATATTGCAGCTGATAATGAATGTAACAACAGAAGTAGGATAAATGTTAATTTCTGCTTAATTTCTCCAACTGGAAGCCTCATTTCCTGTGATTTAAGAGCCTGGGATCCTAACAACATCTTGGGTTTTGATAATTTTCCCATGCACCTAGATTAGCTGTTAATATTGTTGCATCTGAATGTATTTAGTTATCAAACTTTTGACCACTTACATACCACAGCATCTATCAGGCCTTTTTCAATCAGTTCTTACATAATGAATGTTTTTTCTTGCCCTTATTTCTATACATTGTCAATAAGCTACATTCTAAAATACAAGCAATTGGTCTTCTATGGGATATGAATAGAATCACATGAAAATAARTGGCCATCAGTTTGATATTGCAAATGGTGATGGGAAGGGAAGTTGGTTTAGTATATTCTGAAATTTGTTAAATATACATGTGTCTGTGTGCTGAGAACAGTCTGGAAAAAGCTTATCCCTAATGAATTGCTCAGTTCTCTATCCAAGGTGTCTGTGGGCAAAGCTGGGTAAGTAGGTATATCAAAACCTACATATGAAAATTTTTGTTCATGTGCTGGATATGCCTTTTAAGTGCTTAGGCATTAAGTGCTCTCTCTACTGGAATGTAAAACCAGTGCATATAAATGCTACCAGTAAGGCAGAAATATGCTCCCATCAGAGGGAAAAATTGAGAAGGTGTGCTAGAAACGTGAAAGCTGCAGAGTTTGCTGGGAAAAAAAACCAAAACCCAAAACTGTTAGCAGCAACCCATCCAGAGTTTTTAGCCAGGAGRAAACATATCTCACTGTAAACCTGAGTGAAGCCCAAAGAAGTGGTTGAGGAAAGATCAGGATATACTGTCTTCTCAGTTTTCCTTTGAGCCACCTCCAGACAGTTCCTCTTTAGCATTCTAATCTTTGGAATCCCTTTCTGAGATACCGTAACTCTCAGATAAACATACGATAAAGAGACAGAGATTCCAGAGGGGAAAACCAACAGCCTGTCCTTTGAACCTCTGGATTGCAAACTTTGGGCTAAAACCAGCACAACATTTTAGGTGCTGGTTCCTCCCACTGAAATCCARCATCCACACCTGTAGTAAAGTTTGAACTTAAACCCAAGCAGATGCTATGTCATACAGATACCATGGCAAAGGCCTTTCTTCCTGCATTTTTTTTTCTAGGAATGAGTAAGAGGAGAAAAAGGCCAGTAACAGGGAAGTAAAGCTGGACAGTGGATGGGAGGAAATGACAATTCAATTMTTAGGTAATATTGGCATAATTTGAACAATATAAAAGTTTGTTCTTCAAGGAGTCACTGTTTTCATGTCCTTTTTCTTGAACAAGTATGCCATGCAAATCTTGAAAAAATATTTAAGTTTGGTCATATAGGAACATGTACTGAACTCCAAATTAGATCTTTGGTTAGTTCTAGCCTCTGTCCCTGCACATGCTCTGGCTCTGGTTCAATCATATGGGAAGAAATGACCTGTGGCAGCGACAGGTTAGAAGTGCTTAAAGTGAGAGCAGAGGGAATGAGCCTGAGCATTTTTTTTGTGTCATGCAGCTTGATTTATTTTTTCTTTACTCGCATGAAAGTCAAATTCATTGAGTAAATCATATAGTGTGCGCATCTCTTACTTCTGTTATCATAGTAGCAGGGTGTGCTAAATAGAGCAAATCAACCAAATCGTTACTTAACCATGTGCTTAATTCATTGTCATGGATTTTTCCCCCGAGTATTCATTATGTCCTTGCAAATGCATTGCTGTTGCATTTACCTGTAACCATTATTTAGGGTTTTTCTCTATTTAGTTCATACATATTACATTAATGTCTTTAAATTTAGGTAAATTCACAAGTACTTAATTCAAGTTACAAATATCTTTGTTACTAACATGTTTATTTAAAGAGTTTTATAGGGAAAGTTATATAAAATAAAGAAATTTGCAAGAGTCATGAAGAAACTCACAAGAGAAGTACAGAAGACATTTTCTACTCTGTGTGTGCTGAAAMTGCTGGAGAGTGAGGTACAGATTCCAACAACAGCCAAAGTACAGTGCCACAAGGCCACCAGATTTAATCTCAAATCCTGGGCTTTTGGCCCTTTCCTTTGTTTGGTTTTGCTTTGTATTGTTTTTGTTTAGGCTTTGTCCCATATTCTCTTTCTGTCCTTGGCTATTTAGTTCAGTGTTTAGTTCTTTGTTCAGTGTTCCACCCCAATCTCTCTTTGTAACTGATTCACTCAACTAACTTAATAATTRAATTCAGTGGAACTTGAGGACGTGCTCAAGTGCTCTCCTGAAGAAGGATGCTCTAATTAATCAGACTGAAATTGTCTGTGAAGTAAATAACATTTATGAAGAGTTTACTGAGTCATGAATAAAYGCAAGAACAATTTGTTTATGTTAGTTTTGTCACAAAACACTTTATTAATAAATTGTTCAGCCAACTAGATAAACCTCTCAGATACCTGATGTAGAAGAGAAATAACCCCACTTACATATTGACTTAGAAGCCTTTGCTGGCATGCCCCAGTGCAGTAGCTATACTCTGAAGTCCTGAGCTTGGACAGTGGAACTCCTCACTGTGTGAAAAGCTGGCTGGATTGCTGGGCCCAGAGATGGTGGTGAATYATGTTACATCCAGCTGGCAGCTGGTTGCTTGCAGTGTTCCTCAGCAATCAGTGTTTTGGCTGGTTCTGTTGAATATCTTTAGTGATGGTTTGGATGAGGAGATTGAAAGCATTCTCWGTAGCTTCACAAACAACACCAAGYTGGGTGGGAGAGTTGATCTGCTGGAGRGCAGGAAGGCTCTGCAGAAKGATCTGGRCAGGCTGGATTTATAGGTTGAAGCCAATTGTATGAGGTTCAACAAGGCCAAGTGCTGGATCAAACACTTGGGTCACAACCCCCTGCAGTGCTACAGGCTGYGGGAAGAGTGGCTGGAAAGCTGCTCAGCTGAGAAGGACCAGCTGATGGCTGATGGATAAACATCAGCCAGCTCTGCCCAGGTGACCAAGAAGGCCAATGGCATCCTGGTCTGTGTCACAATAGTGTGCCCATGGAAGTGGTGTACTTGGCCCTGGTGAGGCCACACCTCAAGTGCTGTGTTCGGTTCTGGGCTATTCCCTTCAAAAAAGACATGGAGGTGCTGGAATGAGTCTGAAGATGGGCAGTGGAGCTGGTGAAGGGTCTGGAGCACAAGTCCTGTGAGGAGTGGCTGAGGCAGCTGCCTGACAGGAGGTTGCAGTGAAGTGGGGATTTGTTTTTTTGCCACTCCTCAAATGAAAAGATAAGAGGAAATTAAGTTGCTCTAGGGGARGTTCAGATTAGATATTAAATTTTTTTTCTCATTGAAACAGTGGTTGGATATTAAAGTAAGTTCCCTATGTTGATGGTGGAGTCACTGTAACTGGAGCTGCTCAAGTGGTATCTGAATGTGACACTTGGATTGTGGTTTAGTGGTGATTATGGYGGTGCTGGATTGAGGGTTGGACTAGAATATCTTGAAGGTCTCTTCCAACCTTCATGATTCTGTGAAAGACATAATTTTATTTAAWTTTTTATTTTGTTTCCTCTTGACTATGTYCATGCTAGAAGTTAAGCACCTATCTAGTCTTAGGGGTGGTTTTGGTTTGCATCACCTAGCCATGTGTTTCTGGACACAAGTGGGAGTTCCTGAGGGGAGTTTTCTCAATACATWGCTGCCCTCACTGGGGGACAAGAGGAGTAAATGACATCACTCTGTTCAGTGCCATCTGGCCTAAGCAGCAGGCACAGTCCTGAGCAGGTTTAACCTAGTACCAGGCTGCAGTGGGGTGGAGAAGAGTCCTTGTGTTCCTTGAAGGACTATGAAGGGATGCAGCAAACTCTTTTGCTGGAAGTAAAATTTTTRAAASCAATTGCAGAGGAATACCCTACAGGGTTATAATAATCCTTGCTGGAGGTCAAATTCAACTACCATTACTSGTATTGTGTGCCCTTAATCCTTGGATCTTGAAATGAAATTGTGTGTATTATTACAATTTGGTCCTTTACAAATGCTTTTCTTTGTATAGCAAATAAGCCGAACACAATCCTTCAGTTTGAGATAAAACTATTTAAAGTTTCAGACATCTCAGATGATGTGGCTGGTGCTGTCACATGTGAACTTCWCAGCCTCTGACCACATCCAAGCAGTGCTATACAAAAAATTCACTTGAGACATCCCACAGCATATTCCAYCCAGACTAAGACATGGTGATAGCTTCATGAATCATTAACCACAGGGCTGATGTGCACATAATCTAGATAAACTCTGCACTCTTTGTWGTCTCTCAGGTCTGACATTAAACAGTCCTGACTCTTGCATGCTGGTGGCTGATCTTGCTGCTTTCTTGCAGATCTTGCAGATCACTTGAGTCCATGTCRTAGTCATTAAACATAAAGGAAGCACTGGAGTTCTTTGAAGCTGAAATGTGTCACAGAGCTTACTTTGACCAAGGGAGGTATTATAAAAGATGACATTATCGTAGATTTTTGTTTTCTTTGGTGTTAAAATTAAGCTTGAAACAAGAGTGATTGAAAAAGAAATCTAAAAGTCAACAAAACAAAATTTTCCCATTTTCAGTGAAAAACTTGGAAATTTTGTCCCGTTCTGATGGGAAAAGACAGATTAATACAGCAACCAAGTAGGGATATGCATGCCCCATTTTAATGCTCTTGATCTAATGAAAGAATTTCAAGTGAGGGGTTGCATCAGATTGCAGACTTGCAAGTGATAGAGAAATATAGCATTCTAAATGTAAGAAAAGGAAGATGATCAAATCAAGGACAAATCTTGTTTTACTTTACTGAGTATCTGCACAGGTCTATGACCCTGTACTGCAGATGCAATGGGAATATGCAGTACTTGAAGTACTGCTTGCCTTGAAGTGCAAAGGGAGAATGGGAGAGYTCAGGTACATAAGAATGATTCCTGACCCAGGTGAAGAGCTTGAGGGTAACTCAGTGTTTTTTTCCTCTCTGGCAGGCACTGGGTCTGAGTTGCAGTTTTAAGCAATAGGATTTTTTAAGCCACCATGATTTATATGTTCTTTATCACCTGTAAAGGAATGATTTTTTAAAAATTTTATTTAAATTGCTGAATGTCTGTGCTGGTATTGCCACACTGAACCAAAGTTTARGCATGTAAGTAGTGGCTTTACAGAAGTGTAAGACTAATATGCTTGGCTGAGTCAAAAGCTCAGGTGAATGTGGGACTAAACATGTACAAACACTACACATTTATAGATCAATTGCCAGATTTTGACCTGCATAGAACTATTTAATATAATGACATTGTTATTTCCAGCAACACTTTAAATAAAAGCTAATTCCAGAGAAGTATCAGCATGAAACTTAGGAGAAGTTTTATGTTTTGAGGATTTCAACTTATGGGTACATCTGCAGTATAGGGTACTGCATGTATCAATACTTGCTATTAATAATAGAAGAGAATTGAAGTTAGGAGAAGTTACTGATAAATGTAGAATGGCATTTTGGCTAAATTATGGCATTCTTYGATTAGGCTGTAGAAAAGAATTAATCAGATTTAATAGCAGAGAAATTAGCTTTCTGGAGAAATAGAGTGTCTTGGTAAGTCAAATTGTAGAGAATTTTTTACATACAAGAAAATATTTAGAACTATGGAACCAATAAATCAGGAAATTATCAAGGAATATGATGCAATATGAAAAAATGGGGCCAAAAGACCTACCTCAGCTAGAGAAAATGTTTCCCAGCTTGAACAGAATAGCAAGCATATCTATAATATACTATTGCAGCAGACTGAAAAATRTGTTAGATGCCATCTGGAAAGTTGCAGTGATTGCACTTTTTAAAAATTTCCTTCTAACAAGAAGCAATTTTGCCATCTCAGCTGTGGCAGAAATTATCAAGATGAAATGCTTCTTTACCTTTACTTAAATGATACATTATGCAAATTGAAAACAGCAATTTAAGGAAACAATTACATAAAGTGAATAGCTTCTATGATYCTCAAACAGGAAATYGTAAGGGATAAAAAAAGCAAACCCTAAATGCTCTTGACTTCAAGCTAGTACAGGAAAAGAAACCCTATACCTTTCTTTATTTCAGGAATTGCAATTGCTGGTATATACAGTCCTTGTAAAACATCCCTGTTGGAGGCCTTCAAACAGCTAAGAACAAATAAGTGAAGTAATACACCAGGTGAAAGCTTGAAATGTGAAGGTAGTATCACTGGAGAGATATAAAGGTAGYAAATAATTTACTTACAGGGCAGAATTGAAAGTAGATTCTTACTCTGACCTTAATTCCTGCACCCCTTCTGATTTATCAGCTTTTATGGGATTCATGGCTCTTTGCTGTGGTGTCAAACAGCCCAGAGCTTGCTGACCCATGTCTGCCAGTAAGTGGGTTTTTACTAGGAATTTATGTCAGGCTTTGAAATGGAGAAGATGGTCAGTGTTTCTATGTCTGGGGAAAAACAGAGACGATCACATGATGACAATAATAATAGAGGGCTCTACTGAAATAATATACAAACGCACAAGTAAAGTCTTGAGAATCAAGTATCTACCCATCAGGGATTGAAATAACCATCTATTTAATAGAAGAATTTTGATTTCTGAGTCAAAACTTGTGGGTGATGATAATGGAGAAAGCATGAGTAAGGATGATGTGACAGCTTAGTGAAACAAGAAGCAAGCAAAGCCACTTCATGCAAAACTAGAGGAGGTAAAAATAAAGGAAACATTTGCAAGAATATTGAAGWAACCAATAAAATCAACATAAATGATAAGAATAATGAATTGGTTTGGCTGAACCTAATCAGGCATTAAAAAGATTASCTAAGTGGACAAGAGTAAGAAGGAAAGGAAATGAGAAAATAGGTCCATTAAGTTTTAGGAAGCTAATGGGTCAGAGAAAAAAAAGCTGAGAATTCAGAATCTCTTAAAAAGAAAATAAGGATGTTGAACTGCCAAAAAAACCCCAGCTCTCAGTTAAAATCATATTTTCTTATTTCTGTCCTTCCAAGAAAAAAGTCACATATTTTTAGAAAAAATCAACAGATCAGGACATAGTATTTTTCATTTCTAAATTCGTTTGGAGGGTGTATTGAGTAAAATGTTAGAGACACATACACTTAGAATTAAATGTACAGGTATTTTTGTGTGTGTATTTACCACTTCTGAGTGAAAAGCTGTGTAATTGCTCTAGGACCATGTTGTACCTGCCCTGAAAGCTCTGCATGTTGCAAAGGTGATCTGTTGCTGGAAAGCTTCCCTCTGGGACACATTTCARTGCAAGTAGCATTCACAGAGTGCCTGGTCCTGAGTGAATTATGGGCATCATGAAACCTGTTAAAACAGTCTCTGTTCAAGACTTTGGTGGAWGAATGACTGATTTGGCATCCTCTTGAGACTTGGGTGGGAGCTAGATGCTGAATTAAGCAGGCTGAAGCAGACATGCAGAAGAGTAGAAGGCTGTCAGTAAGGGTTTTGGGTGTTTTCAAGGGGATTTGAGTASTTCCACAGTTTGAAGGTTGCTGAATGCAATTATATAGGAAAAAATTGGGTGGGACAAGCCCTGCTGTGGAGCCTGCCTACCTCTTCTATATGACATGTAGCCAGCCATTAGCTCAGATAATTTTCAACACATAAAGAGCTGTTAACCCGAGCTCATATCATTCACTTAGAAACAACCAACCAAGCTGATTTTTTTGTAATCTTTTTCAGCACACTTGGTTTTATTAGTGAAAGAGATTTGATAGAACCTGGGGCCTTGAGGAGCATTATTACTTTGACACCCATGTCTGCCATGTAACTTCAGTCATATTTGGTAAAGTGCACAGGAAGAGTTAAACCTTATGAGCTTTTAAATGTTTATTTGTTTTTATATTRTTTAGTTTTTCTACTCTCTAATCTATTCCTCATCCTTTCTTTTCMGTACTGTGCAGAAATTTTCCCCCTCTGCAGTGCCAATCCTTTATCTTTCAGTGTGTCTCTAGTGCTCTCATCAGCCTGTTCATTCACTTGTCCCTGTGCCGTTTTCCCCCTTAGAGCCTAGTAACATATAAGCTGATCACAGAAACCTTTATGTTCCTTTGTTCAAAGCACTTTGGCACAGTTCTTCATTTCTCCTTTCTGCCTGACAATTGTGTTCATGGCTTTGTCATCCCAGTAAGTGGGAGCACAAGAACTGGCAACACCCTGGCATCCTTTTTGAGTGCACGCACTGGATGGTTTTGTTGAATGCCATTCTGTCACGATGTTCAAAGCAAACATCTACTGCAATGCAGCTGTTTGAGTGTGCCTGCCTTTGGTACTATTTTTGTTTGCAGTTCAACATATTTTCTTAAACCTCTTTTAGTAAACTCAGATACATGCTGCAGGCTGATAGCTATTCAGAGAAAAGCATAATCCCTAGGAGCTGCCTGCCTTGGCAAACATGTACATGCTTTTCAATATGTCAACAGGCAATTATTCTAGCAGTGTTTATTCCCTCAGTTCCCACGATGCAGCCCAACAATTGAGTATTTTTTCATATGCCCTCACTTATGAAAATCAGATGAGTGCCCAGAATTGTGAATTTGTCATCTGTGGATTCATGCAGTCACAGCTCAGATGATTTAGTTATTCAACCTTTTACACTCTCTTAGAATTATATTAGAATACATATATTTCAGGACTAGGATCATGCAATTTATATTACTCATATGATAATGACTATGAATGTGAGTCCCATATTTTCAAAACCCAGATATTGACATTCTGGAGAGAGTCTTCATTACCTTTTTTTCTCAATTTCCCTGCCACAGTGCATTCCTGCCTCAGTAAAACAGTTTACCTCCATGACATCAAGAGAAAAGCTACTTCATCGCTGTTTTTCTCAATCAAGATAATTTCAGATTATTTGGTATTGCTCTGTGCATCCCAGGGCCTCAGTTGTAATCATCCTTCAAAGCTGTAGTTTGTTCAGTAATTAACTTCTTACTCATGCAGTGTACAAGTTGATCAGATCTTTATGTAGAATTGTCTCCTGATTTGAGAATAGCTTAAAATATTTTTATTTGGGAATAGTTTAAAATTTTTTTTCTTTTTAAAATAGTTAAAAAAGTGGAAGTTGCTTTTCATATCTTAGGCAATTTAGAAACATTAGAGATTAGAGTCCCCCACTCTTTCAAAGAATGGAACTTGCTACAGTGGATTTTTTTTCACATCATGTCTTGAATTCTTTTTCTAAAGAAAAGTAGCTGTTGTAGTGCTTAGAATGCTTTGATAGTGCAATAACAAATATATACTGCTGTCTGGTATAGAATGATTACATGTTTGAGACACGGATTTATTTCCTACCGCTGGCATTATCCCCTTGGTGAGAAGAAATATTGAAGAAGGAACAGTAGAGGTAGGACCTGGGCCAGGAGCCTCACATAATGCAAGCCTGAGCATATGGAAAGTCTCTTTGTTAGAAGAATTTYTCCCTAACAACTTTGAAGTAACACTACTGCAACAGAAGCATGCCACTTTTGAACGATGGCTATTTYGATGGATTTGACTGTATTGGTAAAGTTCTTGTATCTCTTATATAAGAACACAAACATCTAGTTTGTCTCTTTGTTTTTCCCTTAGTATTCACAGTTTGCTCTGGGCACTTGCAGCATTTAGGAAGAATATCAGTCTGATTTGTTGCCTGCAAGAGAGTCTAATTAAAACAAGAGAGCAGGATGGGAACTGATGACACATAGTGCAGCTGAGCTGCTCCCAAAGCTGAACATGGCAGCTGTGGTTTTCGTCATTTGCAAAGCCTCAGCCAACACGTTGGCCCACAGAGTTAAAATAAATGTCTAATTATGTTGTTTAATTATTTYGGTTCCAAATTCCTGCTTGAAAAGTATTGCAGAAGATGTGAGAGAAGCACTGAGAGCTCCATTATCATGTCTGTGGCTTGCCAGTAAATCAGAAATCACGATGCTTTCTCTTAGTCAGGTTCCTCCCTTCCCTGTGCCTGTGGTCAGGCGGCAGAGGAAGGACTGTGTGTGCTTGAACCAGTCTCCAGCCCTCTCCCCTCCCCTGTCACTTGGCACTGACTCACAGCACTGTTTTTCAACATGATGCTAATTAGCTGCTGAGTAGTGAGATACTGTGAACTCTGAGAGAAAAGACAGAAAAAGACTTCAAAGATGTTTACCATTTTTTTCCTTTTTTTTTTCTTTTTTTTTTTTTAAATTGTGACAGTAATGAAAAAAAATTCTCATCACTGCTGTCTGGATCCAGCAATTTCTTGTGTGCAGGAAGACATTGCTCCAGGTTATTCTGGGGTGAGGAGGTTATGACTTTGTTCTTTGCTTTCCATGGAGTGGGCCAAAGAAAGGGAGCAAATTTGGATTGCTGTGCTAAATCTGGTGGCTATAATTGGACAGGGTGGTACTAGTGTGCCAAGCAGAGGAAAACTGATGCAGAAATAGAGACTGAGATTCCTGCATCAGAGCAACCTCCTGGGAGGTCTTGTTAGGTCTATGTCCAGTTTAGGGTACTGACACCTTTTCATGCTCAGCTTAAGCAAATGCTCTTGGTTGAAGAGATGAGGGCCTTTAGGTCCTTCAGAATCTCTGTTGTTTTAGCCTGTATTCACAAAATTACTTGCCTGTAAATTGTTTTATACTATCTCAATTAATGGGTCAACTGTCATTGGATACAGGCTGTCTATCAGATTTGTGAACCAAATGTGCATCAAAATTGCCTTTATCCAGGACCCTGGAAATCAAGTGACTTTTCCCATTGGTCATGCATATTTAATTAAGAGGTGGCCCACTTCTGCCATACTGTGTTATTCTTAATTTGCCATTYGTCAAAACAGTGTAATAAGAGATGAATGTTGAATACACTGTCAAAATAGAGGGGGAAAAGTCTTTTAGAAAGACTTTTGTTTTTCATCTGAGTCTATTTGTCTTTTATTTTCCTGATGTTAAAGGTCTTCCCTTCCTCAGTTTGGAAAACTGCACAACATGTAGCTAATACAGTCAGTGCCCCACTTGCYATTAATTTGCGTGATCAAGGAGACCTCTGAACTGCTCAGGGAACACTTKGAGTCAACAGATTGCATTCATCAGACTCATGATTAACACACMAATGAACTGTGACTGTAGCTGATGTACTTGGTTAGTTATCCTGAGATCATTGTTTTCTTCTCTCAGAAACTGAGTTTCACATTTCTCCTAACTGTACTGAGACCTCTTTGTTTTTACATGGAACAAATAAGAGAGGAAAATGAAAGSTGGAGGTCCAAGAAGTCAAGGCTTTTCTCTATCCAGTGTTTYGGCTTTTTTTGATTGATGAACATTTTGTATTCCAGGGGGATTTACTGTGTTAACAGTTGTTAATTATTGCAAAGAGAAACTGGCTGAAGAGAAAAAAGATTTGTCTCCAGAGTTGTGCCAGTTTGGTGCTGATCCCTCTTCAGCTAAGGGAACATTGATACTATGAACAATAACTACACATCACAGTCAACTGAAAAGCCAGCTGATTCCTTAATACTTTTCAAACATGATATTCTCCTTTTCCAGACAAGGTATTCTGATTTTAATTCTCAGTTTCATCTTCAAGCTGATGCTTTTTTGTAATTAGAAAATTTGAAAAAAGACTTTCTGGAAAGTCTAAATAGAAGGAAAAGTTGGTTTAATTATTTTTATTCTAGTCTGATCCTGTGAAGGGTTCAAATATTGGTGCCGATTTGAGAGATGTAGGAACTTAAATGAAAGATTTTTATTTCTCTTAAAATGGAGATAACATAAATTAGAATTTTGCACAAACTGGAGCAAAATTAAATTGAATGTTTTCAGCTGCCCTTGGGATTTTTAAACCTCAGTCCCTTTCCTTGTTTCTCTTTTTGCATGTGCACATCTGAGTAGTATTTTGTTCTCATATGTATTTCAGAATTTATTCATGTCGATTTTTTTAGACTGTGCAATCTGTAAATGTGTAGACTGTTGTTAGTCTTTATCCAGATACCAGGCACAATTTCTTTGTATCTTGACCATTATTTTCATATAATTCAAAGTAAATCTAAAATAGTATTTTATTTTCTGCATCTGTTAGCATTACTCTTCTACAAAAGAAGTGAAAACTGCACTTATATTTTTTTGGTGAGGGAGAATTACTTAAGGGATATTAAAATACACCATGATTACTCCTACTCACTAAAATCCCTGATCTAATCCCATGAAGTTGGACTTTACAGCAAACATGAGGCCAATGTGGTAGGATGTGATGCTATAGCACACAGCTAGTGCTCACGACGGTGTATCTTGCAGCTCATCTCTCTGCTCTATGAAGATGCATTACTATCAGATGCAATGAGCACAAGGCCTCTAGACCTGAGATTTCATTGTGCCACGGGGCCAGAAAGGCAAGCATGCTTCCCAGTGACAGCAATCTTCTTTCAGCTGTAAATGTGTATGCAAGAGGGGACTACAGTTAATGTTGYACAATGTATGCTTTGAAACAGTACTTCATCAAAACTGTGTCAGCTTTAAAGTTTTAAATTGRATATTAYCCTGGATTTTCAAATACTTTGTTAAGTAATAGATAGATCCAGGTTCTTGCAATTCCAGAGGAGTAAAGTTTTGGCAACATGTGAATGGCACATCCTGTGAGTGTCAAAAGACCAACAGGTGAGATTTCCAAGACAAGTATATAATTAAGCTAGCAAAAGGGACATTGAAAGCTGTTATGTTAAGGATAGCTTTCCACATCACAATTCATGCTTGGAAAATGTTGTGGATAATTTTTTTCTTTTCAAAAGGCTGCAGTGAAATAGGAATGGAGGAAGGAAGAAAAAACCAGAATATAGTACATTCAGACTTCTGCCAGCCTATTAATGCTTGTTACCATTTCTGCTGTTAAAATTAAAAGAAAATCCCTCTATTGTTTTTCAGTGAAAAATTTAAAAGACTGAAAAAAGATTAAAAATTTAAAAGATGTTCTTATCCAGAACATCTCTGGAATTTTCTGGTACTTCAGTGAAACATTTAGGTGTCCCGCATTGTTTCTTTTCCAGTTTTCAGTATTCCCCTCATGGAGATGGTCACTGGCTCCCTGACTCCTCATGCCATACAGTTGCTGCATCTCTTTCAACTTTAAGTGTATGTTTACATACATAAATCAAGTGCTTTGTAAATTAAATGCTCTACTAAAATCCAAGCAGGAGGCTGCCATTGGTGGATGCAGACTCTTTCCTTCAGATCTATTGCCCTCTCCAATGAGAAATTGCCACATATCTCCCATCTTCTAGGTTTCTTATTTATCCACAGAAGTAGTTGGACCAATCTCAAATTTAACTTTCAACTTAAACTCACATGAGAGCAGCTTTAGYTATTTCTGTTGYAAGTTTCCAAACTACACTRCAACATTTTATGTGATGATATGGCAGCTGCAAGTCTTGAGCTGTATCACTGTGAAGGCTGGGCAACTTCCCAGCGGGGACATCAGTACCTGCTTGAGTCTAGATACAAAAGGGGCTTACTTGCCTTTTGGGCTTTGCAGTGCCTAACTTGAGTCTAGAAATSAAAAAGAACTCTTTAAGAGATCAACCCTCTTGGATAAAGAACAATTTGGGTATAGCAGCAAGMTTTATAAGTGTTACTACCCTGACTTTTACCTTATTGTAATGGTAGCCAGAATTAAATGCATGAAATTTGGGCACAATT
>CADDXX010000137.1:1838901-1851198 GCA_902810485.1 Alauda arvensis | reverse complement strand
AGTTTCCTCAGGGCAAACTTGTGTAAGATTGTTTGTGTAAGTTACACAGATCCAACTTGGTATCTGAAAGCCACACCATTTTCTGGTTTCTACATTAGCTCCAGAAACAACTATGAAAAATTACGGAATTCAGTTCCTTAGCTGGCAATTGCATTCCAGTCAATAAACAGAGAGTAATMTATATTGGGTCTTTTCATATCTCATCTGCAGAGACAATAAACATAAAATCTCCTTTCTGTTAGCAAACCAAGCACACTGTGGAGGAAGGCTATAGCCTGAATACTCCAAAATCCTTTTACAAATACATTTCAATTGACTTTGGACACTACTACATGGCATTTACAGAACTAGTATTATAAAATCCTGAGTCTCATTTGAATGGTGCTGATAGCATATTCTGATTCTTACAGAAGAAAATTATTCAGTGAATCAACTCAACCTCCAGAATATAGAAACACATAAGCATTTAATAACTACAGTGTAACTGAATGATGACTTAGGCATGGATTCAGCTCTCCTAGCTGTAGTCATAAACAGAGTTTTAATACTAAATTGCCAACTACAGGCCATGGACAGACACAAGCATTTCCAGAGAAAAGTCCTATCCATGCTACATGCCCATTTTCAGATGGGGGGAATACCTTTCTAAAGGAGGGAATTGCCTTCCATTGACTGTGAAAGAAGTTCTGGTAACAGGCACACGAGGTGCCAAGGATATGGCCAAAAACAGGAGGGATTATTTTGAGCTCGTGGCACATGAGGTCATGGGGTTTCCTGTACTTTTATTTTCTGAAAGTCTGCACCTCCCCCACTGGAAGGCTTTACCTTACCCTGAAATCTGCCTATGGACACTTCTGGTCAAGACAAGATTTCACCCTCCTTGAAAGCAAGTGATCACAATCTGCTGGAGAAATGCTTTTGCAATGTAGGTGGTGGTGAAGAGACACTGGCACAAGGAGCAAAGGGCAAGCTGAGTGCATCGCTCAGTGGTCCAGGGATATGAATCACAGAGTAATTTCAGCAGGGAGGGACTCATTGTCATTAGACTCTGCTAAAAGCAGAATACTCATTTTGATGAATGCTCCTAGAGCAGGCTGACTGAAAATAAAAAGACTTTCCAAAGCCCAAAAGAAATTTTAAGGGGTTTGTTGTAAAATACTGAAAATTACTGGACTGAGAGCATAACTAGAGGAAAAAGGTCTACCCTGGAAATACCATTGTGGCTAGAGGCAAGTCTTCTACACTTTTTTATTCAGTCACTTTGTCTTTAAGAAAGCTACTTTGCTTTAAGGTTTTCTTTTCTGTAAACCAGATTTAGAGTATGAAAATGGTTTGGTGGGTTTGAGACACTAATTTTGAAGAATGTGGAAGAAGGTATGTCCCAGAACTGGAGTTGGCTTCCTGTCACAGAACCTTCATTCTTTCTTATTTAGTTTCTCACATCACACTAAGCTGTTCAGAACATGACTTCGGGAGCAATGAAAATACAAATACTCAAGACTCAATTTTAAATCAAAACTGGAGCCTTACAGCTCCATCTGCCCCCTTGGGCATTTCCAAGGCACAAATAACGACATTCCCTTTCTAATGAAGAAATAAGATATTTAAGCTATTTTTCATATCAGATTTTCACCAGGAAAATTATATTGGAATAAAATCACCATCAACAGAAGGGTACATGTGAACACCAAAATGGATACTCAAAATGCGAGGCATGCTTTGAAGTTGCACTTATCTGAAATGCAAAAATTAAGACCTACTTGCTCTTGTTTCTCCATCTTCAGCTGAGATATAATCATGAAGTAGCAGAATTAACAGCATCTGAAAAAATGTTACGATTTGTGCCATGTGTATTTAATTCTGAAGGTCTTGATACAGAACTAGATGGGGGGAAAATGAAAATACAGTGTTATTATCTTTTAAAAAATCCAAGATTCTGCAGTTCAAAAACTGTGTCTGAAGAACATCTCTGAATCGAATATGTAACACCAGATGTGGCCACTCTGCAATGAACCACTGACTTACAAAGTGTCAGTCAGGAATGTAAGCACAAAACTGAGATTCTAAACCCATCAACTCTTACCAGCCTTTTTGTGGAAACTCAGTTTTTATCAAGGTGCATTTATACACTTCTGCTAGGCACATTCACAAGTAGGTTATATTCCTAGTCACACTTGTCCAAACACTATCTGTAGTCATTACCAAAAGATATTACCAAAAGATCCAAAACATGGCAAGCATTTATGTATCAGGGACTGGTGGGGAGTTGCTACTTCAGTCTCAACCCACACACCTGGCTGCTTCAGGAAGTCTGGGACAATTCCCACTCCTCCACCCCAGGACTGAGACTGACACCAGCAGTCAGGGTCTCAGCAAGCCCCAACCCTTCCCCAGCAGAGCCAAGCCCTGCAGACAGGAACATCCAAGATTATATTAATTACATGCATATGTAATCCAATTTTGGATTTTTTGGAAAAAATCCAGCTTTGGATTTTTTCTCCTCTGTTAATGTCTCCTTTGCTATCACAGTTTATGAAATATAACCCTCTGTCAAGCAAACATGCAATTTTGGTCTCAAATTCCTGTTAAAAATATTATTTGACTAATTTATTTTAATTAAGAAATTGTCTTTATTTTGTTTATTAAAAAAAAATTGTATCATAGTGGTAAGAGATACATTTTTGGAGTACTGTGTTAAAGATCCATTCATTTCAAGACTGTGAAAGAAAGTATACTGAATCTCTTTKGTATTCTCTCGTCTCATCCTTCAATGTAAAATGTAATTTTCAGGGTGAATTAATTTCACTGCAGAGCAGTCAACTTCCAGGAAATGCTACTCCCAGCTAATGTAATTCCCCAAAGTTATTAAAGCAAAACCATAATTATTCTGTTATTAAATCTCTCCTACAAATTACAGATAATTGCAATATAGAGCCATATTTTGTTATTCATATTACCTTGTGTCAGAATAGGTAAAAAACCAGACACACTTTGGTGTCTACAGTATAGGATATAAGATCCACTTTTCCACTTCTGCTACACAAATACTGGGATATCACCATCATCCAAATAGATTAAGTGGAAGATTTTTATTCCAGCTATTTGAAAAAGGATCTATTTTAAACTATGAAACTGCATAAGTATTAGGCTTGAGATACATGGAAAAATATTACCGTAGTAGAGGTAGACAGTTTACACGGATTATTTGGTTTTTTGGTGATTTGTACAATTGATCATTCTAAAAACTCTTCCAGCCTTTCCTATGACAAGTGTTTACTGTAGGGTAAAACGTCCCTCATGAGACAAAATTGAGCAATAGCAAAGAATTACACATGAAATTTAATCTCTGTGGGAATTTGAACAGCAGGTGACTGAAGGACAACTGCAAACTTTTAGAACATCAGAGAAATGTTCAGCCTATAACTGAAAAAAAACTCCAGACAGACTACAGTACAGAGAAGCTGATACACATATAAAAAAGCACAAGGCTGACCCTACAAAACTATAAAATCCTTTTGATTCCTCCCACCAACAACCCAAAAGAAATTTAAAAATTATAAAGAATAGTTTTGAAAGAGAAGATTGAACAAAATAGCACATTAACTAATCACAAAATAGAACGTTAACTAAACTTTGCTGTTTGTCACCTCTGTGATTGTCTGAATAGCTATTTATGTAACACCCACAGAATTTATGTAAAAGGAAAAGAGAAATGAAGCAACTTAGTGACTTCACTGCTAATCAGTCTTCACTAAAAAGCGAGTACAGGGCCAACTAACACAAACACTATAACTGTTAAATGAAATTAAAACAGCACTCCAAATTAAAAAAAAAAATTATTTTAACTACACTGCCTTGAACGTGAACAGAATGTGCTCTGTGTCACGAGCACAGATACTTCAGGTCAGGTGCAGACACTGGGATCCTACTTGCTGGTACTGCTCTCCTTTCACCAACCCTGCAGACATCACAAACGCCTTCCTCAAACTGCACCGTGCCCTTTCAGCTGTGCTCATCAGTCAGCAAGCATTTACCCCCTGGTACCTGCAGGGATGAGCCTCCCAGATCTGCTGGTGTGACAGAAGGTACAGGAATGAGGCAGATGCTCAGAAGGGGAAGGAGAAAGCAGGGGCCTGCAAGGAAGCTCTGTGCCTCCGGGGAAGGAGCTGCTACCCAGAAACACTAATACTTCATCGTGGGAGAGGTACATGTGAAAGCAGCATTTGCTGGCTGTCCTGGGATACAGAGAGGCATCAGGAATGCTACAGCAGCCTTCAGTGCATGTCTTTAATGTTGAAAAACATCACATCACTGCAAGATTTCTTCTGGTAAAAACCATGGTCCAACTTATACTTCGTAAAAAGAATCAATAAAATAATTGGCAAAACAAGCTTATCTGATTCACAGAACAAACTGTATTCCCTTGACAGATCACCTTTTCCATTTGGGAGAATCCTCTATTTCATTTTCAACAAAGCCTGTATTTGAGAATTTCATTTTAAGTATAAACCAAAATAAATGTTTTGTAGGCCAAAATGGACCTATTAGTAGAAATAAAAATTAAAAGGATAAAACCAGGGCTTAAGCAACCGGATAATGAGGATTTCAATGCTCAATTTACTAGAAAGGAAATAATATTATAGCACTGCACTTTTAACAGTCAAAAGAGATGCCAAACCAACAACTCCAGAGACCCAGCTGCTGTATCTTGTCAACACAGTAGTTATTAAACAGGCAACAATAATGTACTTGAAACTTACAGAAACAACACCCAATCCAGGAATGAATATTTTAAATAAAACTTTTGGCCTCTGTCTTTTTCCAAATTTTCCCTAGTGATTAGTTTGTGGTTTTACCAAATGTAACCAGGAAAACACACAGAACTGCTTTCCCACTTCTCAGTTATACCAAACCACTTTTAATATATGGAAGTTGATGTAGGCAAAATCCATACTGGGTTACTAAATAAATACACAGATGTTGCATCCAGCTCAAGGGAAGGATGGCAGGCTGAGAGAGTACTTGTGGAGAAATAGCACATGTGTTACTGTATTTTTCAAGTCATCCTCATAGATGTTTACTTTTTCCACTTTAAAAGGGACAGAGCTCTGGAACCAGGCTTTGTAACTCTGGTGATGTATGGGGTGGCAGGGGCAAACATTTGGCTATCTCCCAACTCCACAAAACTGTTTAAATTAAAGCCACAAAATTTAATGAGGTATTAACTGAGACAGGATACTGGGTTGGGTGGACCTTTAGTGTGACTCATTATGGCCATTCTTTCCACTGTATGCTTTTTATCTTGGTATTTTGCATGCCAGTTTGATAGCAGAAGGGATGTTAGAGTGAATAGAAACAGTCCTCTAAGGAAAAACAGCCTATCTCAGGCAGAGGGAAAACAAACAGCTTATGTAAAGGCTTCTGCTCTGAGCTCCCAAAGGGAGGGGCTGTAGAGCACACACAATATTTCTGAGTGATTTGCTCAAGACTCAGGCAAATTTCTCTGCATCTCAGAGTACACAAAAGGAAAGGCCCTAGCAGTACCACTAAACATCAGACCCTTGAACGAAGGGGGTAGTAGTGTAAGAAAGACCCTCTGTTCTCCAGAGTAGAGTTCACAAAGTATGACTTCTGTCTTCACCAAAGACAGGAGAGAAAGGTTGTACAACAAAACCTGGCTGCATCATCCCATAACCCAGAGGGCATGGGCAGAGACAGGGGATAGCCTCCCCCATGCACTGTCTGATGTGCACAGAAGGAAAACTCAATGAAGTTTGGAAACTGGTGACACAACAACTGAGCCACATGCTGTCATTTTAGGCAGCCTTAACCAATTGGACAGCTCCTGCAACTAATTTCTTGCTTTCTTTTGGGCAGTGAAATTTTGCTGTGCAGCAGCATTTGCACCAATAGGGCCACTGAACTCTGCTGACTGGGAAGGGAATGGAACTCAGGTTTCCTATACAGTGGAAATGTGGTACAACCATTACTGAAACCAACAGCCTCTACTTGATTTTCAAGCTAATTCAAGACTGTCAGTGTGTTACAGATGGCAAAGGCATGCAATTCCCAGAAACCTTTGCTGCCCAGGAGTGCACAAAGATTCAAATGACATCTCCTCTGCATGCAGAACAGAATAATTTCACATCCAATTTAAGTTTTCACTAGAAAATTTGTGCATCTAAGCAAGTGAGGCAGTATTTCCACCTTGCATTTATGAAGCCTAAAAGCAGCACCTTCTGAATCTCCACGGGGAGTTTACTGATGCAGTCTTTCCATAGCAATTTTTCCAGTGCCCAGAAAAATATATAATTTTATTCTTTCCATGAATACTCTCTAAAGAAACTTTCCATTTACAGCAAATTGGAATCTTATAGAATCAAAAACATTTGCTCTTCAGTGCAGTTTTATCACTATTTAAATTCATAGAGAGAGATTTCTTATCTCCAAAAACTTGGGCTTCTCTGCTGCATGAAGATTTCTTGCTGAAGAACTACACTGAAGAGTTTCTCCCTTCCCCTCTTCCAACTGCTAGTTACTGCCCGAGAAAAAAGTCAGGAGGGGTATGGTATTAACCTTTTCCAGCATTCTGAGAAAATAACCAGACTAAAGGTTATATATATTAGCTAGCTTTCCAAGTATAAGTTAACACTTCTCTCATATTGCATCACTGCATAAACATCTCATAATTCAACTAGAGACCATTAAGTTTGGCATACAAAGGGACAAGTATGAAGACATTACAACAATAATGACTGAAAGGACACACAGCAGATTCTTTGCAGTTTCAAAATTTATGCAATACTACAGGAACTGCCCAGCAGGAAAAAGAAACCCTAAAAATCCTGATTAATATGCATTAAGTAATGGGGAAAAGTAATGCAATATTGCATCACCACCTTTTTATACTTGCTCCCTCCACTCTCAGAATTAATGGGATTTGCAAATAAAATGTTAGGACAATTTAAATTTAACTATTTATTTCTATCTCTACCTAATACTACAAGTCCTATGCATTCAAAAAGCCTATGAGGCTAAGTCAGTTTCTTTCATCAAGTAATTAATCTGAATCTGTATTTATTTCCACTTGGATTTCAGTACCATTCTTCATTCATGTTTTCCACATATTATTCCTATTCAGTTTTCTTCTTGGTGGGCACAACTGAGGGAGTTCTTATACTTGAAAACATTTAAAAGAACAGTATCTCCTGGGAAGGGTGAGGCTGTAAAGTTATAATTAATTTAGGCTTGGTTTACACATACATACACATGCCCATAAATGAGAATTGGCTATAAATAGATAAAATCTCCAAAAGGGACAAGAACATCAGTATCCCTCACACCATTTCTTTTTATTTCTATGTTGGAACAGAAGATTTTGGCATAATCAGCAGTATAACTACATTCATGCCAGGAGTTTTCTACAACATTAAATATATGATTAAGGATGTGGTTTTATTAAGAGGGGTCAAGAAAGAAAACCATGTGTTTAAGTTACACATATTATGAGTTTTCTTTGCAGTTTTTAATAGTATTAGTGCAACAAGGATAAAAAAAGCTGTTATAAAATGGTTCCATTCTGGCTAATTCTTAACTGTACTAAGGCTACATATGAGTGCATGGCAATATAAAGTACACATAGTGCAGTTTCAGATATTTGATTTCCTAATCCTGAAATCAAGCAGAAAGCAATGCCTGGACCACCCTGAAAAGAAAAGCGTAATGTGGGCATTCCTTGGGTCATTTCCACCACCTTGGCTATCTTTCTTTTTACAACAGCCAGCAAAGTTAAGAGGCGTAGTTTTGTTTGCTTTCCCTCAATGAATCTAAAGCCTACCTGGCAGACAGACTGAAAAACAGAGATCTCCAAACAGAGCTGGAGAAACACTTAGAAAATTGAGAAGGCTTGCAGACAAAGACCTCTTGCTCACGTCCACAGCTGCAGCAATGAGAGTTGTGCAGAGTTGATGGCAAAGCAACTGAACTAGCAGAAGATGAATGTCCAAACATGTGAAGAACATGACTGAATATTGGAGACCTCAGAGAAACAGTAACATCACATCTCATCTGCATTTTCAGAAATCAGTCTCACCTGCCTCTGCATATACATCTATTGTCCCTCAAGTACTCATTAGCATGGTCTGTTTTGCTATTCAAATGTTATTTCGGATTTTTACCTCAAAACTCAGTAAAGGCAGTAACTACCACTTCAAGATGATGTTTGATATTTCGATTATTTGTGCCACTGATACAATTTAAATCTCTCACTAAAAATAGTTGACTTAACTGTCAAGACAGCACTGCCAAAACTATTGATAAAGCAAATCACTTCAATCTTCACTCCAGAAGATATTTTAGGGATAGGTAAGAAAAAAATTCAGTAGACCAGTAGTTTAAATGCAATCATTCTCCAAAATGATTACAATTGCTATTATTAGATGTATTCAATATAAACAAAATAAACTCACAAGAATTAGTACTACATGCTAAGATTACACTTCATATTTGTAGCTTTGCTATATATATGATGTATAAAGTATTATGCAGATTAGATAAAAGTGCAGAGAAGATTAAAGAACTTAACATCTTTTCAGCCGATTTTGAAAAGGAGGTGTTGTATCAATTGCATAAAGGCTTTATACCAACTTCCATGATATACATTGAAGACTAAAGCAATCATTTGATACATATTATAACCCAAATAAGACAATACATACTTTTGAAAGCAAATAATCCTCTTAAATGAGATGGGCTGACTGTTTACTTTTCATATGATTCAGTAAAGCACACAAACCCACATGCTCCTCCAGTCTACAGCAGAGTCAGTTTGCATTCATGCTCCAACATCTGAAGTCACAGACTTGGATTTTTAAACCAAATTTATTCTGGCACTTTGTACTTTGTTGGATTTATTCCCACTCCAAGAGGATGCTGTGCCAGGAGCTGGCAATTAGTTATTGTGGTTTGAAGAAAGGACACTTACCACAGCATTTGAGCTATGGGACTCAACAGACTGGGAAACAATATAGGATGGGCAACTTAAGGAAGTAACCACACTTGGCAGCTCAGATTTCTGGCTGCAACAAATGAATTTGAAGTCTCCCTGGAAACCATGACTTAATCCTGCCTGTGAAAAGCCTGTGCTGTTATTTCTCCCTTATCAAACATCTTGAGATTTCACAGAGCTTTCCCTCCTTGGATGGACCCAAGAAAAACAAAACAGCTAATCAATAGGATAAAATCTGGCACTCAGATGGTGCAGTTGAAATTAGCCCTGCATATGATAACAGGAGTCTGCATAAGAAGTCTTTCAATCAGCTCCTACAGGAAATCTCAAAGTTCAAATTTTGACTATGCACATGTATAAGCATCTATGTCACCAAATAAGGAAAGAGAAAAAAAAATTAATAGAAATTACTACATGGTGCAATAGTTTGGGAGAATATTTCCTACACAAAGGAATTTAGAGTACAATTGGGACAGTGACAAGAGAAACAATCATTATGGCACATAATGAAATAACTAGAAATTATATCAATTATATATAATTATGTAAAATTATATATCATTTAGCAATGAAGCCACTATAGAAATCAGTTTAAGTCTAAGAGAAAAGTATAACAATCTCTGACAATGAGTGTTGATAAAAAGAGCGATAAAGGCAATGTAAAAATGGAATTAATCCAAGTAAGAACTCCTAATGCAATTAAAAGACTACTTTTGGATCATGCCTATTTGACAAGATATACAAAATTGCTCATCAGTTACTGCTGTGGTCTCAAAGTCCTCAGAAAAGCAAGACTGCTGAGGACCTAAACATTGTCAATRCTACCAGATTCAACTAGGTCCTCAWATRTGAGACACACATTTCTGCTAATAGCTCCTCACCCACTTCTTTCTTTTCCCATTACATTTATTTTCTTTTCATATTTTTATTTTAGTTCTCACTTTTAAAAAGGGAGAGTAGGGTTGGCTTAGCTAAGATGTTATTTGCAATATAATGACTGCAATATTTGCCATGAAAACAAGAAAGATGCAGTAAGAAATACAGAGGAGGGGATTTAAAATTAGTTACTGTGTAAAGGAAAGAGTAAAAGTCTGCAAGCTCTGTTTGCCTCCTGCAAATAAGAACCAGCATGAGAAATAGAAATTATATTTTTCTGTCTCCTTTTTATCCTCCAAACAGGTTTGGATTCCAGCAGCAAGCYCATTAGTGTAATTCATTGTCTTTTTCAACAAATTATACTTAATGCTATTATTTGTTTTAGTATAAGTAATGCCAAAGGCTGGAGAGGATAAGAATAATACTGTGGATGCCTGTTTTAGCCAAAGGCATCAAAACTTCATTTGAAAGCCTAGTCCTTTGCAATTCTTTAACTGTCATTTCTCTTTTTCCATCATTTCTGTAAAAATTCAATTAAAGGCAAATCAGATTAATCTTTTAAAAAAAAATCTATAGCCACAGGAAAAGCCGATTAAACTATCTGTTCAAGCTTAAAATCCTAATGTCATTGTTCTACATGAATGAATGGGTGTTGCTTCAATTTAATGTAGTATTTTAGACTATATATAAAGGTTTCATGAAGCAGACTGCCCTCTAAAACATTTCATTATATGTTAGTATTTTCACAATATACAATCTCACTGCCATCAAACCAAGAAGAATCATGTAAGTAGATAAAAAGAATTTTTAGGTTTACCAATCCCATGGTTTTTAAATCACAGTCTTCTTTTTACTTAGTCTTGTTTTCACTGAAAATATTGACAATTCACTCAAAGGAGGATGTGATGGCTGAAGGAATTGAAACAGTAGAAATTCTAGAGGAATTTAAGACCTGAACTAGTAAAACTTTGAAAGAATTACAGTATTGTATTGAGTGGAACTAATCAAATCCTTCAGATTTTAAACAGTTTTTTGAGAGAAGAAAAAAATAMCTTTAGCCAAAGGGAAAAGCAAACCTTTGCTGTTTCAAGTGTATCAAAAATTTGGTACTTTGAGAAATACTCACATTTCCAGATCAGTATGATCACAAGCAAAAATTAGAACCATGCAGAACTTCCACACCCAGCTGCTTTACACCTGCAACAAGACCAAAGATAATCCAGCAAGTAATCCAGCGTGCTTTCTTTGAACTGTGATGACTCTTACAGCTTGTTATATGCAGACACTTCTTTCTATTACTTTTATAAAGTATAGAATTCCTTCTTAGTCCTATTGTATGATTTCATTCACTCCACCAAGCCACTAAGGACAAAGAAGCTGCAGAGCTGAGCAATCAATGAATGGACAAGCTGCATCCAGAAGACTTTGCAAAGGGTGGGCAGCAGTCCTGCACTACACAACCCCTGTCTCTGGGTGTTCCTCCTGTAGAAGATTCCTGTGTGTTTCTCTGCTTTCTCCTTCACAGAGACAAATAGCATTAAGAAAAACTATGAAGTAAGCCAGTAGATACCATACAAAGCTCTTCCTGGATGCTGTAAATCACTTTCGCACATAGAAAAAACACCAATATTTCCCAGTGTCCCAGGTAAGCATCTCAACAGGGAGCTGTTTTTTATTTCAACATGCTTGTTATGGCAAGATTCCAGATTAATTCCCTATTTCTACTGAAAAGCCTTGTACTTCTGTGGTGGGATGACCCCAGGCCATGTGCCCACCAAAGCTGCTCTATCACTCCCAACCTGAGCTGGAAGGAAGAAAGAAAATACAACAAAGGGTTCATGGGTTGAGATGAGGTCAGAGGGAGATCACTACCAGTTGCCATCACAGCCAAAACAGACTCTACTAGGGAAAAAATTGTTTTAATTTATCACCAATCAAATCAGAGTAGGATGACAAGAAATAAAAGCATACCTTAAAAACACCTTCCCCACACCCCTCCCTTCTTTCCAGTCTCAAATTTAGTCACAAATTCTCAAGTTCCTTCTCCCACCAGCACAAGGGGAAGGGGAATGGGGGTTGCAACCAGTTCATCAAACATTTTCTCTGTGGCTTGTAGGAAGTATGGGACAGTCCCAGGCGTGGGTTTGGGAAATCTCTGACTCCGGCCAGCTCTTAGAATATTATTGCAGTTTATTGTGAGGGTCGTGGGTAAGAAAGCGGGGGCTCACTCAAGCTGCCAGCCACAGTGTAGAGTAAGCCCAGAGACAGAGGGAGAGAAGATAGAGAGCGGGGGAGAGGGCAAGCAAGCAGGCAGAGAAAGTAAGCATGAGGAGCTTGAGGTTGTATGTATGAGTCTGTATGTCTGTGTGTGTCTCATGCCAACAGGCAGGCAGAAGCTTGKGTGTGTGTGKGKG
>CADDXX010000137.1:1821475-1833786 GCA_902810485.1 Alauda arvensis | reverse complement strand
AAAAATGTCTTTTTGGAGGAATCTTTGGTATAGTATCAAGAGTCAAAGATGGTGTGTATAGTATCATATATTGTTCTATTACTTAAACTGTAAGAAATAGATCCACTCTGACTAAAATGGATTTTCTTATCTCTGGGTCTTATTTCAAAATGTGTGATTACATTYTTGCCTCTTATTTGGGCTATATAACTCATGAGAATTCACACAACTTAGCTATAATTTAGCCACAACAACTAGCAACTACATCATAATACATAAGCATTGCTTCATATTTCAGCTCCTTAAAATAAAATACTGTCATGTATGTTTTGGAATGAACTTGTTGAAGATGAACGCTATCTATGTACATGATAATTAGTTSTCAGGTAGTATTAAAGGAGAAAAAAAGTGCATATACATACAAATACAGAAAACCAGTTTCCTTTCAGTCAAATTGTTAAGCTTCCATAAAAATAAAAATAGATTGAAAATATCAACTAGTTAAACACTTAGAAGCAAAAAATAGAAAATAACTACTTCAGGAAAAAAAGTACAAAAATGTCTATGTCACAAAAGGACATAGGAGTATTTCATAATAATTGTTGCAGTAACTATTAATATTTTCCATTGTATCAAAATGTTCTCAACACTTTGACCTATTCATTTTCAGGAGAGAAAAGCTATTTCCTGTTTGTTCAAAGAAGAAAACAGGTTAATGATTTAAAGTGATCACTTATTTACTTYAGGTGTCAATCATCAGTGCCTGAGTTCTATTGTAGTATTAATGTAGCAGGGTTTTCAGAATGAAATCACATKGTAACAGAATTTTCACAGCTCTTTKATTTCGAACAAGGTTTCMYTGCCTGCAGTTGCCCAACTTTTCAAAGGCATCCTATAAGTAATTCTGCAGGAGCAGGAGACATGTACCACCCAGATCTATTTAAAAATCCCATMCAGTGACCATGAAACAAATCCAAAACTGCATGTGATCAAGTGTTGAATAACAGAGAAAATCAGGTCTTCTTCATAGGAAATGCTCTGTATTGGACAGCTCCTGGATACTTTTGTTGAATGCCTTTTCTTACTACTGAGAGGTACCATCAAACCATGAACTGTTTGATGACAACAGTGAGCACTTAGTGGGTAYACTTATGGATGCACATAGAAGAAATTCTCCTTTGCTAGAAACACCTCTTCAGAGGGCAGATACCTTATTTAAATCCAGCTCAGAAAAGCAAACAAGAGATACAATAAATGGAATGCCTTTGCTCTTTAGGAAATAAGAATTAATCTTTCTTCTTGGTACTGCTCAGCTTCCTCGAAGACAACTATGTGCTTCTGAAAATTAGGTGCAGCTGTCCTCTCTTTTGAGCTCCTTAATGAAATCCTCTGCGTTCCAGCTTCCCTCCCCTTTTTGGCAAAACCTGTCAAAGTTCATTTCAGCCCAGTCATGAGCATGCCATGGCCATGTGGGCCCCTTTGCACAGCAAATGGACTTAATCACAGGGGCATACAATTACATTCCTTTCTTCTCATTGAAAATTCACCAGGGAATAACAAACATAAACCTCCATTGTCTAGGACTTTTWAAAAGAATTTGCTGTTATTTCTATTCAGCAAATCTTCATCCCATTCYCTACCCCTCATTCTTTTCCATGGTAGTAAAACAGAAAAAAAAAAAACCCTTTATCAYTTTATATTCTATTGTACTGCAAGGGCATATTTTTCAGTTTAATACATTGCCAGCATTTAAATACATTTTATMATCAGTGATTTCTCATGGTTGGTGTCATTCTACATAGGACCTGAAGAATTCTTAATTTTACTTTTCAGATACAGGAAAAATTGCCTCCAGATCTCCTTATTGCCATTATTTTCCTATTTTTCTTTCYCTCTTAACTTCCAGACAGAGSTTTTCAAGCTTAATTTATTTGGTTRGTTTGCTTAGGCTTGCCATTTGMTGYTCACTTTCTCTGCAAATGACARTTTCTGAAAGACAAAGAGGACTTMTTTTCAGTAGCTGAGAATTTCTTTTCAGTAAGATAATTATGGGGGTGAAAATTCCCTTCCACATACTAACACTTTGTACTGTTATATTTCCACATAGAGTTTCACTTGAGTTGCTATGAAGGGCTGCACTTTAACTCCAATGTTCTTGGCTGTACTTTTTCACACTGTTCTGTCCCATGAGTTGACATGAGTTGACAGAGAATGTCATGCTGAATTTCTCTCACTTTCACGAATCCAGTTCTGCTCTCTCCTAATGGAAACTTTTTAAGCAAAAYGTGATAGCTAGGCAGATACCATTCCACTTGGGAAAAGATGGCACATAGCTTTCTACCAAGACACTGACATTCAGTTCAGTTTACATTTTGCCAGGAGTGATCTACTTTACTCTTTATAGTCCTGTGCTATCAAGCCCAAGAATTTAAGAGCTGGAGACTCCCAAGTCCACTTTCCATGGGTAATCAAACCTCTGATAAARTGGAAGTCCAGCAGTATGTAACTTTCCCCTGGGTTTTTGTCTTGGGCATGAAGTCTAATCTCAGAGCCACTTCCCAGAGAATGCTTTTTTGAAACATTTCCCACAGCTGAGAARGGAGTGAATTCAAAACATTAACAGTTCTGCATGGTCCATCTCCACTTCTTCTCCCAAGCCACGTTCTGCATAATTCACCCACCCTGCATTGCACAGAKGTGTCTGCCTCCTCCACACAGGACACTGCAGTGATGCTTACACTGTGTATTTTYTCTTCTGCCTTTTTAATCAACAGGGAATATTATTTTATTTTTTCTCTGGGCAATGAGGAAAGGGGAAACAGTAGAAAACCAGGGTCACATCCCAAGTGCAAGTAAGGAGGAACTGATCTGGTCAAGGAAGGTTGCAGCTAAAGAGGTTTAAACAGCCTTGCTCAGATCTCTGTCTAATGGAGTCTCTTGGGGCCACAGCTCCAAGAGAGCCACCCAGGGTATGCCAAKTGGTTAAAAGACTAAGGAAAAAAATTGCATTTGAGGACACTGAGGGCAGTACTTTTCTAATTGCACCTATAATTTGAACCTTCACAGTGTTCAGTATCAGGAAAAGAACTACGTATCACTTCACAGATCTTACCTCAAATGTATGCATTACACTGACAGTCTAGAAAGCCCATCATGCTTGCTGGCAGCTCCTCTGCTAGTCTGGCAAAAGTCTGCACACTTTAACGAAGCAAGGGTTATACCACACATTTTAAACTGAGAACAATAATCTGATACTTTTATAAACAGTACTCTTAATACAACTATGCAAATTTATCTAAACTTCTAGATACATGATCCAGGAAACTCTTATGGAATTAGGGAGCTCATAAGGGGGTAGGAATTGGAATTACCTATTGAGACCAAAAGAAGCACAAGGTACTTTTGACAAGACTTCCCAAGTGTCTATTAAAGACTATGCCTGTATGTACTCCTACTGTAATACCAGGTGCAGCACTCTTCACTTATGTGTCTTTAGGTCACCTTCATGGGGCTCATTTTTACATGCTGAAACAGTTCTGACTAAAAAGAAAACTTTTGGAAATCATTAACTTTAATTAATGAAGAAAGTACAGATTGTTTTAACATATTTTGGAAAAGACAAGCTGGCATGCTTTAAAAATTGTTGGCTTAATTTCAAACTAGAGCTCAGAGCTTGTTTTTTTTCTTCCATTTTCTGTTGATGTAGGATAAAAATGAGTTCAGGCAAGTTAGGACATGTTTTATAATCACCATGGCTCTGAAGATTTATACAAAAGGGAGAACTTTCAGTTTGGACAATGCAAATAAATATTGTATATTTGGTAAACTGGACTAAATGCAAAAAAATACAGAGTTTTGACTATAGAGTAAGCRGTCCTTAAAATACACAAAAAAGTTCTGAGCAAATCAAATGGCACTGCTAATGTATACTACAACCACAAAAGATGGGGCACTCTTCATTCCAACAATCAAATTTCTCACTTTYAAAGACAGCTTGGGTAAAGACACTTTTCTAGCATATTCAATAGATAAAAAATATTGTTTAAATATCCTACAAGTTTTATCACGCAGCACATACACAGTTGTGTAAATTCCACATTTAAAACCCTCCCAGATAAGATTAACTTCCTAATTAAAACATTCAAAAACCCAGTGATCACTTCTTCATTCAACATCTTTTAGACCCACAAACCTGCACACTTGTAAGCAAGTAGTCCACTTCTGCAGCAGACTTCACCTATGCTAAAGAAGATGGGAATGGCAGAGCTACATCCTGAACCTCTGATTAGCACCTCCTTACACACTGTCACCATCTGCGAGGACAGAGAGTGAGTGTATGTGAGGCAGACTTGCTGTATCTCCCTGCCAGACATCCCTCATGTCATRCAGAACTCCAGAAGGAGTAAATCTCTCTCTAAAAGGTTACTAAAGTGCTGTCTTCACCTCTGCACGGGCCCCYCAYCTCTCYTCATACCTCCCTTTATCACCTTTCYAACAGCCSGAACAAGTGACCCTGAGATCCCAGCCCAATTCCCAAAGCCTGGGAGGGATTGGCAGGGGACAGTGAAGAGGGAAAGAAAAAAKGGAAGCTTGAGTAAAAATGGATGACTGCAGAGGCAATAAAAGGCACCCCACAATGTGGGACAGTAAAAAAGACAATGAGAAGAACTGGTCTGGATGGAATAAAAGAGACCCTGCTGCCACAAATCTCTGCCAAACCTTCCCTGTCCTAAAAATGCTCTGAGCCCTACCCATGCCTCTGTCCCCTCGTCAGCTGCCCTGCCAGAAGACCCTCACCACTAGTCCCACAGCCAAAGGCCCTTGCAGCCACTCCTCAACCTTTCCTTGTCCCAAAGGACCTGCAGTTCATCCCAGTCCCTCCTTGTCTTACCCTCCGTGATCTCCAGAACCTGCTCATTTTGCCACATCTGTATTCATTTCTGTCATTACTAAGAAGCTTCCAGCCCCTTTTTGTTATTAATTCAARCTAGAGCTTCAGAGCAAGCTACCAGAACTAACCACAGGAGTGAGAAAAATCTTGGAATACAAAAATCTGGATTATGAAGTGGCCTTAAAGCCGCACAAATATACAAGGTGGGAATGTAAATTTCCTATGTGCTAATACARTACACTTAACCAGCTTGTTTTGAACAGACAGAAAATTCAAGGAAAAACAYAAATCTCACTGGCATGAATGGTAGTTTTATTTTGCAGCACATCAAGTTCCAACAAACCTCCCTGMAATTTTTGCATGTTCTTAGTTATAGAGACTGGGTCTCATTACAGTACCTGTGTGTTTTACTTAAAGCACCTACTAACTTCTCATTATTTAAATCCTCTTTAACTGCAGCATGAAGTCCACTGATAAAAAGATCAATTATTCAACATTGAAATTACATAAATTACTCAACACTGAAATTACATAAATGACACAAAATTCCAAAAGGCTGACACATATTTACCTTGTACTCTCCTTTCCCCTCATAGTATTATTCAATAGGATCAACATTGCTCATCTCCCTGGTCTCTATCTATTGTTAATCATGAATAGTGTGCCTGACATCTATCCTCGAAAGCTAAATCATTCAGCACTGCTTTAAAACAATGCCTATGCAGGTTAATAGTAACTTGGAAAAGTTTCTTTTGTAAGTCTCACAGTACCTGGTACCACAGAAACCAGAGAGAGGAAAGAAGGCCCTTAAGACATTTTTTCTAKGCTTCCACAGGCCTAAGTTTTCTTCTACCAAATATTRTGGTTTTCCACAGCCAGACCAGTTSTAAAYGAAGGAAACACAGAAGTCTTGCAGGGCTCAGCCTATTTTCATGGGCAAAACATTTTCAGGGAAAAAATGTCAACCCTTGATTATTATGGGGTTGTTTTTAYTCAACAAAGCAATATGTATTACCATGGTGTAGCAATCTTCTTGACAATATTCCACTTACCCTAAATTTTACTCCGGATGAGAAAGTAGCATTGGCTGCTTACAAGCAGACCTGGCTGGTGGAGCCACCTTCAACCCAAAGATCTGAGCTTTGCCATCCCTGGTGCTCAAGGAGGTGCACTGGGTTCTGCATGAAGAGAAGGCACAGCAGGCAGCAAATCCTGCAGCCTGACACACTGCAGTACAGGCAAGCCAAGGAGGTGCTGCAGAACAGCAGGGTGAGTTAGTTCTCTTTGCAACTGTCATGCTGGCAAAGATGGCAATGGTGGCCTTCCAGTCTGTGTAGGCCCACCCTCCCTAAAGCCCAACATTTTCAGACATCTCAGATGCATGCTGCTCTGCTAATGAGTAGCACATTCAACACAAAGTTTGGATCAGTGAAGCTCTGAAATGTGCTGAGGGCTCATGGCACCAACAGGCCATGACCAGTCCATCCCACAACTTGAGCCCCATGGCAGCCCCTGGGGCCATCAGCCCCTGTCCCAGTGATGCCCCAGCCCAGCCCAACCTGGCCATGAGCCTCACCCAGCTGGGTTCCAGTGCAGGCCCAGGTCCCAGCCTGGCCTCAGCCCATTCTCAGAGAGGGACCAAATGTGCAGGGCTGGGGCTGCCCTGGTGCCCCAGAGACTCTGCTCTGTTCTGGGGCAATGGGACAGGCCAGGCTTGTCCCTGCCACCCCTCCACAGGGAGCCCCCACTGCTGTGCCCTGACAAAATTCATCCTTGAGATGATTCAGCAAAACTCTGACAGGGTCCAGAGCAAGAAACCAGAAAAAACAARTGAAAGACATTTTATAAGGCACATCTTGGTTACTTCAAGCACTCYAGCCTGTCACGCCACTGCGGGTGTGATGGAAAGCAGCTGAGARGCAAAGAGCAGAAGATGCCTCAGGAATAGCATGTCTCCAGCAGGGTTGCTGGGCTCAGCTCTGGTCATTTCAGCTCAAAGAAGACAAAAAAGGCAGGAACAAAGACTCTTAATGAAACAGATTACTAAGAGTATTGAAAGGGTCTCATAAAGAGACGCTGGAAAGATTGAATCAGCTTTATTCAGTGCCTCTCCAAATGCTAAGGGCAGAACAYAGGACACAAAATGGTAACAAATCATCTAGAAAGACAGGTTAGACCTTGTCTGTTCCCACTCTTATAAAACAGAGATGCTCAAAAACCTGAAGTGATCCTTTTTTTGGACTGGGAAGCTAATTTCTGGAAGCAAAGAATGTGGGAGAATTGTTATATAATTAACATTTAAATTCATAAGAACAACACAAAGAATAACACAATAAAAGAATAAATATTGATCAAAGCAGCAAAARAAYTCTAGGTAATGGAGGTAAGGGAAGAAAAYCACCCAGCTTCATTTCAGTCAGCTATTTCTGTAATTAGTCTGGCTTATAACTGCACCAGGCAAAACTCTGTTAAATTGTAGTAGGACAAACTACATATTTCAAAGTATGTTTAAGAACTGAATTATATTCTGAGTGCTTTCCACAATGACAATCATAGCCAATATAGACATTAATTAAACCAAAGTAGTTCTGCCTTATGGACTTCCTGAGATCCTCTGGTAATTACTGAGGACTTGAAGGAAACAATGTGTTAGGCTTTGCACAATTATACTTCAAAACTATGCTGAAATTTCCTAACATTTACCAATAAGTCAATTTACTGGCTGTGATGGTACCAAATCAAGATGTGATGTTCATCAGCAGATCACACAATGCTCTTAGACTTCAATAGCAAGTGCAGTTTGAGCAGAAGGGAGAAAAACCACAAAATCTAGTATAGAAGTTGGGCATGTGGGTGAAATATTACACATCACAGAATAACAGAATCAGAGAATCACASAATCACTRGGTTGGAAGAGACCTTCAAGATCMTCGAGTCCAACCCATGCCCTAAATGGATCACTAAGCTGTGTTTACCTAAAAGAGTTGATTCTTTGATATGTGTGATCATCATCAGGAGTGTCTGAGYTCACAGGCTGGCCTCCTAGCTGCCTCTGCCACCCCTGAGACCTTTAATGGACCTGCAGAAGTCATTAAGTGTCTCTGACAACAGGAAGGCAGGATCACATTTGTCTTAAGGATTTCTGGTGATTGGTTGGACATTAAATGCTCAATTATACATTAATGTACAATTAGACAGGACTTTCCCAACCAATTTAACCTAATCTCTCCTGCAGCAGCTCAGCAAGCTGGCTCTTGTCATGTCTCCACTGGATGTGGAGAAGAGTTTGCTTCCCACCACTCTGCAGCAACCAATTACACAGTTAAAGATTGCTATCACATCTTTCATCAGTTTTTGCTTCCCTAGATTGCAACATTCCAGTTCTTTCACTTTTTCCCAAAGATCATGTTTTCTAGATTTTCTGACCACCTTTGCTACTCATCTCCTGCTGAACTGTTAAGGCTCTGCTGGAACTTTGGTGTTGAGAATCCCAGATAGTACTGATACCACATCCAAACCCCAAAGCCACAACTACCAAGAGATGCCATCACACATCTGCAACAACCCTGTTATGCATCCCCAAATGAAATTTGTCTTGATTTTGTACATCTTYAATAAGTTGTATCCTGTCAAAGTCTTCATSCTGAAAACTAAATTTCCTAAGSAAACTACTTAGCACAATTCTTCAAAGAAATATTTTGTGCTCATCCTTTAGTTCAGTATTACGTATTTGAATAAATATTCAAGTGATATATATAATAAGAACCACCACAATCAGTAAGGTTTGGAGAAAACTTCCAAGTAAGATTACTAACTCTAACAGAGCCACAAGGCTTTCTCAGGTGCCTGAAAGCTGGAAGATTTTCAGAATCACCCAGGGGACTAATTTCCCAAACTTTTAATCCACAAAGACCAGAGCCTTTCMGCACAGTAAATACCATATACACCTCAGCATTACAGAACTAACTAGCAATAATCAGAAGTGGCCCACAGAGMAAATTTTTCTTGTCAGGTACAGAAAAAAGTATAATTGCAGTTATTGTGAACACTTCTTTACTAATTCTTGCAAAGTCTACACTTACATGCCCCAACCTAATAAAGAAGTTAGCCAGTAACCTGGTGCTGGTTACAGCGCAAGAATAAAGCAGGTTTCTGTACGTCACAGAAGGACATAACAGGACATCAACTATTTCATCTTGTGCCAATAAACTAAGCTGGGGAGTCATGCTGGTCCAATCTGCTGCACGCACCGCAGTCACGTTGCAAAAAGGAAAAGAAAAAAAACCAGCCCCGCATCAGTGACACAGTCCAGCGTCAGCTCCCTGCTAAGAAGGAGACACAAGTTTCCTTACCTCAGCCGCCGGGCTCTCCTATCCCCAGGGCCGGCTCCCGGCTCGGAGCGGTGCCCGAGGCCGCCCCGAGGGCTGCACCTGCCCGGCCTGGCCCGCGTCTGTGCCGGTCCCCGGCTGCCCCTGCAGCGAGGGGAGTCCCGCAGGGATGCAGCCCCGCAGGGATGCAGCCCCACAGGGATACAGCCCCGCAGGGATGCAGCACCACAGGGATACAGCCCCGCAGGGATGCAGCACCACAGGGATACAGTCCCGCAGGGATACAGTCCCGCAGGGATACAGCCCCGGGCAGCCCGGCCCCCCGCCCCAGGACCCCTCTGACCTGCAGGCCGCCTCTCGCCGTCCCTCCGCGGCGCCGGTGCCGCCCGTGCCGCGCTCGCTGCGGGTCCCGCTCTGCCCCACGCCCGCTCGACCGCGGCAGCCCCGGCCCTGCGGAGCCGCCCCGCCGGCAGCGCCGCCCCCGCCGGCCCCGCGCCCTGGCACGGCCCTGCCTGGCCCGGGRCCAGCCCGGGACACGGCCGGGACCGCCGCCCGCTGCTCCCCGCCGCGCCTCCCTGCGCCCCGACCCGCGAGCCTCGGCCCCGGCTCGGACRGGCYYTCCCCGGTCTGGAACAGCATCCCGACCCCGGCTGCATCGGGGATCGGCAGGCTGTTGGATGCCAGAGGGACTGGCCAGTGGCTTGAAGTAGTTTGATGATCTACTCCTGCCCATCATTTCTTCTCCAGGTGAAGGGACAGAATGACTTTTGAATCCTAGCCTCAGTTCCTCCTGTGTGTGGGAGACAGACAAGTGGGAACACTGTTTAGTAACTGGAAGACCGGACAATAAGCATATGACTTTCATGTGTAAGGATGTTTTACTAAAAGCAGCAGCTGGTGTCCCTCACCACCTTCACAAAAACTTCAAGAATCCCCACACTTMAAAGTGGTGTGCAAGCCTGCCTGGCCCAGGTGAAGCAGTATTTAAGACCTCTTAATTAGGGGCCTTTCCTTAATTATTTATTTACAGGTTGTACCTAGGTGATTGATGTATCTCGTCTSCCCCTACACATCCATGAAAGCTCTTGGAGAAACATCAGCGCTGTGTCACACAGGCCTTGCCCTTCTGTGAAAGAATGCATATGGAGACAAACATTAAGTAAACAGCAAGAAGTGTTAGCTTTGCTCAGACTGGGTGCCTGGCTAACATGGATCAGGGGCTGACAGGTGCRAAGGGGAGCAGAGCTTCCCTAATTCTCTGTGAATAAAGGACACCTACATTAGAAACCAGTGTGGCTTATGGATGCCAGCAGTCGCCAGCAGGGGTTCCTTGCTCTCATACTCAAGGCCCTTACCCCCTCTACCACTGCCATTTTTAGGGTCTGGGGTCAGCTTGAKGCTTTTCCAAGACATCGTGGGTTATTTGTACTGTGGGCACACCARTTCCCATGACCAATTCATCTGTTTTGTGGGAAGAGACCTTATCCACTCTCTTCCCTCAGATGTTTCCTGCATGCCTTATACTCATGCCTGTGTAAAAGCTTGTGTTTGCAAAGTTCATTCAACCAGGAGACAAGTCTGAGTTCAAATGCAGCCCCAATRTGCTTTAACAGGAAACCTCTTTTGAGGATCACTGGAGAGCAGTGGATTTTTGTGAATGAACGAGGCAGGAAGTGTCTGTCTCACCCACTCACACACAAAGTTTAGGCAAACAYCTCCTCACTTGACAAGAAAGGGTTTTCACCTTTCAGTTCAGTGTGAATAAGACAGAAATTTTAAAAATCAACCCTGCTGTCGTCTGCCTTCTCCAACACAGCAAAGAATTAAACAATGCTTCTCTTTTTAAATTGTATCCCAGAAAGGCAGTCTCTGGGGACCTCTGAAAGGAACATCTTTGATAGTTTCCCATCCTCYCTCTGACGACATGTTTGGGAAACTGAGCAGCTCAGCCATGAACAAATCTCGCTTTATGATGATGCAGTTTGACTGCTGTCAGTGAATTTGTTCATATATGTGTATATATATGTATCTGTCTGAAGACATGCACAAATGTGTGTTTTCTGTATATTTTTTTCCAATTTAAAAGCAGAGCTTCTAGAAGAGAGATGTTTAAGAAATTCTACAAATGTACTGCCATGGAGTAGACAATACCTATTTTAGCTAAAAAAGTTCATGCAAAATCTTAATAGCTATACCATGGGCAGAGTACATAAGAGCAAATGTCAACTCTGAGTGGTTTTAAATCTGTCAAAATCAATAGCACCTCTGGACCATTGTTTCTACAACAATATTTCTGTTTGTAGCATGAAAAATTTCCCACTATTCATGGCCAATGTATTGTGACTCCTTAAACATGAATAATTCATAAACTTTGATGATACTCGAAGCAATCTATCTCCTATGAATGACTTCAGAAACATTATAACACTCTATGTATAAACTTTGCTTTTAACCAAATCTACACTCAAGTTAGAGAATTGCAGTAATAAAGAAGTGATCTTGTGACTTAAATCTACCAGTGTGTTGGGGTTTGTGTTCACCGGGAGGGTTAGTATGTCCCGCTTTCCCCCGCGCAGCCGGGGCGCGGGGCCCAGGTCGGGCCGTCCCCTGTATTCGCTGTGCCGCCGGCCCGGGGGGTGCGGGGCAGCAGTGCCAATGCTGCCGGACGACACGCGGGGCCCGGGGCAGCGGGCGGGCGTGGGGCAGGCACGGGGGCGGCAGGTGCTGAGCCCCCGCAAGCCAAGGCAGGTGCGGGGCTGCTCCGTGGCGTGGGGGATGGCAGAGCCGAGCGGTCAGCACTGCCGAAGAGGAACCCCTGCGCAGCCGCTGTTGGTACAGACCCACGGCGTCTGCTCCGCGCGACCCCCTCGCTTTCCCCCCGCGGTTGTAGTGGGCGCGCCGGGCTTCCCCACCCCAAAACCCTCTGTCCATCACTCCCAAGACCCTCCCAAGCGTCCAGAGAATTCTTCTCTGGGCGAAACAGGATTGGGTCTGRGATTCGGGCTCATCCCACCGCTTGCGGTGATTGTGTGTTTGCCAGTGTCTGTCAGTGTATGCAGTGCCGCGATTGGTGACCCGTTTCCCCTTATAAACCCAAGTTTGGAGCCGCCCGA
>CADDXX010000137.1:1766737-1817046 GCA_902810485.1 Alauda arvensis | reverse complement strand
CAGTTCCAGTCACTTCAGGAGGCAGGAAACCAGCAGACCAGTGATCTCCCAGATTTCACAAAATAATTCTTTTGTTTAACTTACACCAAAAAAATGGGATAGAAGTATAAGTCTTGTTAGCCCTTATCCTGATCATGGTAGAAGAGATGATGCTCAAAATGGATGTGAACACAGCCACCAGTAGGTCATTGTGTTGCCACCATGTTTATTCACCCATTTAAATTTTCCTACTAATAAATTATTTAAATGGTGATTTTTTTTTAGCTGTTTATTTGTTAATAGCATTTGAATTTATTTCCTAAATAATGAGCCTGAAGATGGGAAAAAAATGTTCTTATGTAAAGCATAAAACAATATGGCGTCCAGTACAGCACCATAATGAATATGAAATGAAATGGCAATCTAGAATCTAAGCACAAATTGCATCCAAATTTGTCATTTTGAGGTCTCCACTACATTCCTATCTAGCTTCAGGCAATCAAAAATTGTGTCATCCTCCTCCCACACTGTGAAAGTTCTTGATGCCTTTCTTTGTCTCAAGATTCTGTGGTTTCAAATTAAGTCTCTGGTTATTYAACAAACAAGTTGCATTAGCCAAGGCTATGTAGACAGAAAATTGGTTCCTTGTGGAAACTCCCAGGAAGTACACTGATATTACCTAAAGAAATTGAAGATTCAAGTTTTACTGACTGGAATTAAGAAAAATACCTTTCAAAACCTATACACCTGTTCTTCTATGTCTATTTTCCTCCTTCTGAAACAGGCATCACATTCTGTAGCCCTTGTTTTTTCTTGCTCAGGAAGAATTTTAATTTTCCATTTTCTTTTCCCCAGTGAAGTTTTAAAGGATAGAATAGACAGGAACATAGCTGTGCTGTGTCAATGGAAAAGTTTGGAAAACATAAAATGTTCATTAATAAACGTCATTATTATGTAAGCCTGCTGCTGTAATGACTTGCATACTCAAGTAGTGCACAAGTACTCAGAAGTACTTTASTCAAAAGTAGCTTTGCTGAGAAGAATTCCATGKTGTGCATATTAGTGTGGATATAGTTTTTGGATAGTGTGGACAGTGATTGCAGGACATCATCCTGAGGATGTGAGTCATGGAGGTAGCATGACTCAGCTCTGGAGAAACCATGTGAAGGTCAATTCTCCCAAGCCCCAATTAACCAGCCACAAATTCTCCTTTTTTTTCCTCACAGCTGCAACACAGGGCCTTCTCCCATGTCCTTCAGTGTAGGACAAATGGAACAGATGGAGTGGAGGGGCAGTAAAGACTGGTCATGAGCCAGCATCTTATAAATTCATGTACTGTTCTGCATAATGGTTCAAAAATACACATATTTAGATCATTTCCAATCAACAGTGTTCAGGTCATGTAATTTGAGTTGCATCAACTTCTGTTACTAGTAAATCACATACAAAATAGCGTCATTTCTACATACTGCAGACAGCTACATACGTATTCCTTATCTATGACTCTGAGATCAGCTCAATTGATGAGAGGATGATGCTAATAATGCCAAGGTTTCAGGTTCAATACTAGTATAGGCTATTTGCTTAAGAGTGGGACTTGATAATCYTTGAGGATTCCTTCCAACTCTGAATATTCTGTGCTTCAAAATTAAAAATTTTTTCAAGCTTCCAACATCATTTGTAGTTCTCAGGTTTGTCTGGCYTGAAGTTACAGTGAAATTCTGTGCCTATTTTTACCTTTATCTACTCTTACAATCAGCCACTTAATAGTAGGAAGTCAGCCAGGAGTGAATGAACTCAGAGATAAGTGTAGACATTGAGCCAGCTCAGTTTACACCTGTGTGTATGATAGATAATTCTCATGGGATCAAGTCCTCTCAGGTAAATAGCAATATTTTTGAACACCTCAGCAGACATCCCATACATAAAGTGTACTTATGGTTCTGATAATCATAACTTTGCCTGTGAATGGCAAAGCCAGGGTGACACYCTAATGRGGATGCATTCTRTACAACATYAAGCTTTWCAAAGGTRTCACAAAKGAGTGTTTTAAGGTTGCTTAAAGAATCACCAGCCAAGGAATCAGCAAAACCAGATTTAATATCAAAGCAACAGCACAAGAAGGGGGACAAATGCACCACCTCAGTGGGAAATGCTAGTAAAGGTTCTATAGTATTCACCCCACTTAGAATTTATGCTTTAGAAAACTAGCAATGCAAGACATTTAYTTAATCATGCTTTCAGCACCCACATCACATTCTTAAACCATCTCCACAAGAGCAGGTTGTATTTTAAGGGAAAGAAATTCAACAACCTTATAGCAAACCAGTGTTTCTATATATTCCCATCACTTCTCCAATAAACATACTTTGGCTTACCATAGTGGCATAGTCAAGATTCTGAAATGAATTCTGCATTGTTATGGTGAGCAAGGACTGGGGCTGGTAAAAGAGAAACTAGAGCTAATGCATGAGAAGAAACAACTGGAAAATAGTAGCTGGAGCCCAGGATTTGCAAAACAGAAGTTTCCACAATCCCTGTAATTTAAGCYATTGCTTAAAAAAAGCATGATTGGAAAGCTGTATTTCCACAGTTTAAGTGACAGCTCTTTACAGTTTAATTATGCTAATGCTAATGTAGGTACTCCAGGCTACTGATACAAACACTTAAATTGGCTGTCTACTTTCAGAACCCTGTCTCTTTGTGTAAACACTGAACAGAGGCTACTCCATGTACATTTAAACTTGTATTTATACAAATCTGTTATGAAATTTCATAATATCAATAGCTGTCATGAATGAAATAGTCTTTACAAAAGGSGTAGTGCATTTGATTTTTGGTTACTAGTCATTAACACAGAAGACAAGAGTATTTAAAATGCACAGGAACTTCTAAACTTGGAAAATAGACATTTCTGTAAGATTTTACAGAAATATTACAGGTTTCTATCCATTCAAAAAAATGAAAATTAGAAGCTCCCCATTTTTTCACTGCACAATGCTGTATTAGTTCAATAGGCACTTCAGCACCTTTAAACATTTTTAGACATTAGTCTAACAGAGGGCAGGCTAGATACTAGGTTAGAAATAGACTAAATATTAGGAAGAAATGGTACAGTGTGAGGATAGTGAAACACTGGAACAGGTTRCCCAGAGAACTTGTGGATGCCCCATTCCTGGWAGGGTTCCAAGACAGATTGGATGCAGTTCTGACCCAGTCTKATGGAAGGTGTCTCTGCCCATGGCAGGAGGRTTGGAACAAGATGATTCAGGTCCCTTCCAATTCAAACCATTCTGTGATTTTCAGAGTACAACACTGAGCATCACTCAAGATACAAGAATCTGTTTTCCACTRTATAATTTTAATTTAGTTGGATTGCACAGAAGTTCACCTGGATAAATCACTCTGATTTGCCATGAGAAAAAAAAAAACAAAAAAAGAAGGAAAAAAAGAAGAAGAAGAAGAAAAGGACTAAAGTAGGATTGATCACAGATAAAAGGCTACATGTAGCAGACTCTCAGACTCTACTATTCTTGTGCCCTCTGTGTGGGAACTTGCTAATTCAACAGCTGTCCTGTAACTAARGTATCTTGTAAATCACATCATGAGCTGTTTTCTTCTACATTATATAATTAATATAATGGTTTATATTAATTCACAAGAGAATTAATATAAACCATTTTGATCAGCTCAGAACTGAATTTAGAAATGCTGTAGACAAAAGTTGTTTTAAATATATTTGCACTGGCTAACACTCAAGACTTTTTCTGTGATGAGATCATTACCTTACAGCTTGATAATATGCAGCTCCAAAAATCTGATTTTGACCTTGTGAGTTACGTAGTAATTATTCTGGGAAGCACCTCTATGGAGAAGTACTTCATTTTAGCAGTGGTTTCATTGTTGTTGCTTTGGATATAACAGGAACAAGACTAAAACCCAGTCCTGCCTTAAAATGCTGCCCTGCCAAGTGTTCCCAACAGTTATGGCTGGTGACTTCTGCACAAAAAAGAAACASATATCAGGTAAGCCTAGGATTTGTAATATAGCACAGTCAGGAACTGAAACAATAAACAGCCTTTAGGTAGAAAGGTACATTAGAATTCTGTTTAAATTTCAGTTCCTTTTTGCTCTTCATTAATAGATGATTCTCAAATGGAAAGGCTGTAACTTCAATAATTGCCTGGCTTGCTATTGTTACTGCCAGCAGAAGAACAGATGCACAGGAAGGTAGCAGCTGATTGGGCAATTTCTGCAAGAGTCTGCTCAAGAGATGAACTTTCAAGCCTGAGTGGAAAGTCATYTTATAAATGGTTCCTGATGAAGAAAGAGAACACAGTGCAAAAACAATTATCAAGAGTAGCAAGYAATGAGCAGAAAATGCATGGAAATTTCATGGAAGAATTTTTTTTCCAGAGGCAAAACCTGGGTGATTGTCAATGTAATCAGAAAAYACTGAAGGACTTCAAGGTGCAGAAGTTTCACAAAAATGTCACTGGCCAGCTAAATGAGAAAATATGTTTCTTAGCTGGCTCCAGCCCATGTGGTAGAGGTGCAGCGGACTTCAGAGGCATCAGACAGTAGAACAACCTATGCTGAGGATTGTCACCTTACAGCAAAAGCAATTCTGGGGTTATTGGAGAGCTGGCAGCAGTTTTTAAAAGTAACTGGTCAACCCCAGAGCTGCTGGGTTTCCTGTAGCATTTCTCTCCAGATATGCACAGCTTGGAAGTGGCAGAGCTGTTGCCCTCATTACTGATCTACACAATAGAAGTGGTCAAGTGGTTGAGTTGCATAAATTGTGCTGAACAATAATCTTCTGCCATAGCACACAAGAAGAGAAGTACAGCTTACTTTCCATGCTTTATTTCACAGTAAATTTTGTGCTGTTATAGTGTTAAGGTTTCCAATCCAGGGGTTTTGCTAATGGGTTTTATCCAAGTCATGGAACTCCTCAGGACTGTAATAGAGTAAGGGAGTTTYAGGATAATACTCGAGTGTTCAATGTCAGTGGAAAAAGGTGTGACCACCTGAAGCAATGGCCTTGCATGCAGGGTGACAAGAGAATATTCTGCCATTGCCCTCATTCTGAGCAAGGGCTTATAATAGAGTTTTAKATATAAAAAGATAATAAATCAACATGCAAGTACATCTGTAAGACTACAAACCACTCTTTGAAACTGGGACTGCTCTTTTGCAGAATTTAGAGTCAAGCTAGATGAACGATTGAGCTCCAAGGGAAAGGAATGACCAGAAGTAAGTGAAGCTAAAGAAAAAGGCACCATGAGGTACAATTGTCTTAGGGTGACTTTATGATGCTTGTATCCCCAAACTGTCTGTTCTGTCTGTGTTAGATATTGTGTTCTGTAGCTTTAAGGCTGGTTCCCAGAGCAAAGGGGGAGAAAAGAGAAGCACTGGGTTTGTTTTCAGGAAAGCAGCTCCTCCTCCACATTACAGCTCCTGGATTGTTGGTCTGAAGCACGGACAGGTGGCGGGGTCAGAGATCTGCTTTGCTTTTATTTAGTTTTAGCTAGCTAGGGCAGAGAAGTTACCTGGACTGTTTTTTCCCTTTTTCTTGGGACTGTTTAAACCTGCTCTGGACTGAAAGACCCGTGAGAGCGAGAGCACCGGGAGTCCACACCAGTGGGCTACCAGGGCCCAGGCCGGCATTTTCCAGCACTGGAGACTGATAACCATCTGAGTGAGCTGAGCTCCCACAGCAAGGACTTTCTCAATTTTGCCAGGTTTTATTGTTTCATATTATTCATTTTTATGAATGTAGGCACTTTGTTAAATAAATAGTTTTTTCCACTCATCTCTAAGGAAATTTTTTTTCCCGAACCAATAAAGAAGAGCCGTTTCAGTTTGCTTTCCAGAGAGACTCCCATTTGGGAGATTTCCTCCCTCCAACTTTACCCAAATCCAGCACAACAATACAGTTGGTATTTCAGAGCTTGTTGAAAAGATAGAACCCAAAAGCAGCACCAGAATAAAAAAAATGTAGGAACCAACTCAACAGAAATGTCCATAGAAAATAGTGAAAGGGAATTATTAGAGCAATTACTTTGTTTCTTGTCTCCTCCAAGTATGATGACGAGATTATGAAGAGATGCAGCAGTGTAACTTATGCAATGTTGGTGGAACAAAGCAGCCCCTCTCCCACTGGATCTTCYAGCATATCACATAGTAATTAAAAAGGAATTGTATTTGGCTTGAAGCAGTGATCACCACCATCTTCCACACTTATGTGTGTTCAAACATATAAAAAAGACATGAAGGTACATGAAGATTTCTGCTCACAAAAGATCAAGATCATCCACCTTATTATACAAGAGATACTTTGGAAAAAAGATAAAGAACAGAATATATTCACAATTTTAATTTATTGAATATATGGTTATCCTTCAAGTTGAATTATCATAGAGACATGGAAAGTGAAATAAAAACATCTGTTATGATAACCTGTGGACTGCTTCAGTGATGCAGAATTCCATTTAGACCCTTGAATGCACCAGGGATATTTCAGATGTCTGCAYAGAGTATAACCCAAGCTCCAAGGATCAAAAAAACCTCCTCACATCCTTAAATGACTTCATCTGTTCCCATTAAACATGGGTGGAACATCTGGTAGAAATGGAAAGTAATCCAAATCTTTTTAAGAGCCAGGGTTTAAATTTGTGAGAAATAATGCTCATTAYAAAGGATCACACAGTTTTCCTCAGACAAAAAGTCAGCTATGGGGGGCTGGAGCCTTGTGTCCAAAAACATGGGAGAGTAAAATAATGGAAAGTTTCTATATTTGTGAGGAGGGCACAGTGAGAGGACATACAATTATTTTAGAGAGCAGAAAATACAAGCTACTCTTCTAGGTTGAGAAATAGTCAAAAGATTAATCCTGAAGAAGGGAATTACTTCTAAATTATGCCATGTCTGGCTGAATCCAGCTACTTGCCATATACCTCTGATAAGYCAAACTTTTCTAGTAAGTATGTTCTTTGAAAAAAAGCAAAATTGTCAAGCTCAACTGACACAGAACAAAAATGGGTGAAAACCTAAAATTAGAGAACTAGAAAATCTCGTTGATGTGATTATTATGGAGATCATCCATTTTTGTCATAAATTTACTTACTGAATACAGAACTAACATGAAGCACAGAATTCAGACTGACTGCTAGGATATTTGTGAATTCACAAGATGCTTAATATGCATCCAAATAACACCACAATGATGGAAAGTGAACAGTGGTTAGTTATTTTAATTTGGCTGCAGATCTACTGAGAGTAACTTAATCCCTAACTTGGGATGACTTCTGAGAATGACACTTTGTAAAGTGGATTTTCAGGAGCACTGGAGAAGGCCTTCTGCCCAAATTAGATGTGCTACCTAAGCAGCAGTACTCTTTCTCCTGTAAAGTCCAGAAAGCAAGTGGAACATTTGAACAATTTCAAGCTAGATCCCATCAGTCTGAGTCCAGCCACAGGCTAAGCCTATAATCAAATGCTGAACCTGACTGGGCAGATGACTGTGGCTGCACWTGTCCAGTGGCACACGTCAGATGCACACTACAGAGATTCCTAAATGTATCAGGAAAAWAAATCAATTTGAAAAATAAATTYCTGCTAATTATTAAAACAGTTAGTGAAAGTCAATTTAAAAAATCAACCGTTACTGTTAATACCTAAAAAATGGTAGCTGAAGGAATGGAAGTCAATGAATCGTATGTGGGAGAAAAAAATATCATTAAGTCATAGTCCCCATCCTAAATAATTTCTTCCAGGTGTTTCCCTAATTTACTCTTAAAGGTGTCAAACAATGAAGAAGTCACATTTTGTCAAGGCAATAGCTTATCAATGTTTGTCAATGTCTTTATAATATTTTCTTTTTATCCTTACTTTTTTTCCATTTTGTGCTATTCCCACTGTTATGTTCTTCACTTTTCACTTCAAAGAGGATAGTGTTCAATATTTTTTCAGTTCCCCAATTTTAAATGTAACAGTTCCACTTGCCATGTCCCTGTGCAAATGTCAAGAAAATAATTCTTGTTTGCATTTCAAGAGCAACGTTTTGTCAYGTTAATTAAGAATTCATAATGTTTCTGGTTTTATCATGACTTATGTACCACTGTCATTAAAGATAGAGAAGCCAAAGTGAGTTAAGGCAGACATCAAAAATATTGCACCTGTACTATAGCCTAATCAATACTCGAAATTTACATGAATGAAAATCAGTGACAGAACTGCAAAAGGTTTCCTTAGGGCCAGGATTTCGGAAAGGGGGTTCCTTTTCCCTATTGATAACATTTAAACAAAGGTTCATCTTTCTTTCCTCCCCCTTCCTCATTTGGTTCTTTGAGGAGATCCCATCTCTTCTGTGTGTATTTCCTGGTTTTCCCTTTGTTCAGTTATTTTTCAAAAATGTGTAAATTATGAGCAAAAGAGAAAACAGTGTTAAGCAGCATTACATTGCTACTTAAGTAAACTGCCTGGTTCATGTTCTGGCCTTCCATATAAAAGCTTGATAATTACTGAAGTGTAATAGAAGTTTGTGAAAATTACTCCCATCATATTCTACAGTTGATCAAATAAAAATATTATTTAAATACTTTCGACTGAAAATCCACATACATCTCTACATTTATAGTAAGCAAAATACAATTCATTATTTAGAGTACAATAGATAAGAGCTCTGGGATTATTCAAKATTTGCATTTTGGTACAGTAGAAGATTTCAGAACAGAAGCATAGGCTTTTTATTAATATTCCATTATTTCAATACTACATATTTAAGCACACAGTTTTTATTAGACTCCTCTTGCTAACTCCAAGAAACAGGAACTGGAAGTTAATTTTATACTGAATACTTATATTCTTAACAATCTGTCAACCATTCACTTAATAAAGACAGCTGTCAAAGTACAAGAAACAGGGGAATAACARTATCATTAAAAATAGATAATGGAGATTTTTGTGAAAGAGTGTTAKAAATTTAAGTTAATCAGAAATGCTCAAGGCAGGCCTAAGATTCAGTGGGTGTTTTTAATGAGYTATCTGGAAAATATCCAGGATATCAGATTTCTGGCACCTTCAGAAATAACAGTTTTTCCCTTTCAGTTTGCCTAACACATACAAATTCCCACTAAGTAAATGGATTATTCCCCCTTCCATTTCAAGAGCTAAAATATGAGATAGAGCCAGAAAAACAAGGGAAACATTAGGGGAAGATAGGGAAAAAATAAGAAAGGAGRACATGAAATGGAATTGCATGTGAGGGGCTATAGACTCTTAAAATGGTACAATGCCTCTGTGACACAAGGCTTGCCTTGCTCCCCAATGGCTCACTGAAATGGCTCAAGTATTTTCTGACTCCTTTTCAAGTCTGCTGGATTCTGAGTGGTTCAGAAAACARGCATGAATTTTCTTTCCAGTTCTGTAGCTTCAAGTGCTACTGCTCAAAGTATAATCAAGTCCATTCTGTTATTACACAAGGTTCAGCAATAAACTGATGCAATRAAATTGTGTCTCTGACATAAAATCTGATCCCAGTGTCTTTGGGAACTTGATTTCTGGAAACCTAGGAAGCGAAGCAAGACTAATATTTTCCTTCAAGATGAATAKATAATGTTCTTGTAGTCATCACTGTTTATTGCCCTTTGACATATGAGAAAAAGATGGTAGATCCCATGTTGTGTGATACTGAGCTGGCTTTCCTTGGTAATACATGTACCATATTAAAATGTCATTAAATAATTAAAAGGATGGTAGTTGAGGAGACAATCAGTTGAAGAAATTTTTAAAAAGAAGTGTTAAGATGAACCTTACAGAAGAAAAGCAAAAATTASCTTCTTTTTGAAAGGGTGCAGTTTTACATCACATTACACTGAATTCTACCTTAAGCCAAGGAAAAGAAAGGGATGTTAAACCTGAAAAGTTGAAAAACCCCAAGCCCAAGTGCCACACTGATGTTAGAATGAAGGTGAATGCCATTGCAAGCTCTCAGCTGCCCCAGAAGGAGGGAGGGCAGACAAGGTGTGGAGGTGGGACTGCAGYGTGAGTCACACCAGGGTTCATTTACAGAAAGGTCAGTGGGGAGTGGAACAGGGACCAGCTGCCATTACTCAACTGCTCTGTGAGTTAACATTTCCCACACCCTGGCTGTTTTCTCCAATTCCAGTATGTCCTTCCACTCAGCATCTTTTATTCGGAAAATCTGCACTGTTTCCTTGGAAAATGTATACACTCAAGTTACTAGAAGCAGTTTTGTAAGCCACTGCATGCCCAAAGCTCATGGCAGCATCATACAATGTCCCCAAGCACATCATTTCTCCTGGGCTGATAGCAGCATCCCATGAGTACTGGGTTCAATTTTTGTATAAATTAATGACAATTGAAGTTTAGCTAAAATTTGCCTTAAGTTTTTGCTGTTTGTTTAAATAGTAAGGGGGAAAAAAAAGAAAAATAGTACAGAGGATAATAAATAWTATCTTATGTGTTCCATGAATAAGAGTATTTCCATCCCAGTAGCTGAATGTAAAGTATCTTAGATTTAATTTTCCTTATTACAGAAAGCAAGGATAAAAAAATAAACATATTTCACCATGTGCTATTTAAATACAGTAGGGCATTCCAAGTAGCCTCAGCTATATGTTTAGAACTAAAAAAACCCAGCAAACTAACTAAGCCACAATACCAGAGCTCTCTTCTTGTATATTTAGCGTGTTCAGGGGCTTTTTCTTTATTTTTGAGACTGTGAAATTGGTATGCTCCTTTTTCTCCAAGTAAATTTTATGCTGAGCATTTTACACATCATCAAAATCAAATATTGACAAGAYTTGATTAGGGTTAGTTTTCTGAGATGTTTTAATAATTATAATTACAATTTTCATTCAGATTTCAAAACTTTGAATTTTCTAAGTCATATCCAGGAAATACTTAGATTAATTTTTTTTTTAGCAATATTGTGATTTCACAATGCCACAACTCCCAGAACTGAGCCTAGCTGGAAGAATTTGTTTCTGACAGTAAATTTGGACCTGAATAATGTGCAATTCTTCAGTGAATGTGCCCAACAGACTAACTTTCTTACATCTGGCATAAAAATATACAGACTACTGGAGAATATCCATCTTTTCCCCACCACTCTTGCTGCTGGGTACCAGGATTGTTGCTATTCAGTGCAAAAACTCAACACAGCAAACACGTTATTTGTATGTATCACACCTGTTTACAGAATGACAACTTTGGTTTAGAAATTTCTACTGATTTTCAAATACAGATAAAACCAATTGTGAACATTTGTATAGAATATAGAAATTTTTGTAGTTAACTATGTACATTCAGTGGAATCATATCTTCATATTTTTACTCAAAGATTAGACAGACTATAGCTATTTTTTTAGCTGTTGTATCTAAAAATCACTACCATGTAGGTCAGGAAAAACATGCAAATTGTCATAATGTTGTGTACATATAGCAGTAGAGTTCAAAGTGGAATAATACTGCCATAATTAGTTTTTTAAAGGGCAATAGGTCATGCCAGAACAAGATTCAACAGTTTCTTTCCTCCAATTCATTCCAGAGATTGCAAAGTGTGCTGTCAAATAGCTTGGGCCTGATATAGCTGACCTCATTTTGGTTATTACAACTTGGCATGCATGGGCCTCTAAAGAAAGAATGCTGGAAACAGGCTATTGGGAGCTACCCTTGTAAATGAGCAGCATTCCAGGTCAGTGGCCCTCCATGCAGTCAGACATAATGCTCCAGATGCTGAGCTCAAGCCGTGCCACCACGTGCTCTGCCAGGCAGCACCTCCTTCTGAGAGCCACAGTCCTCACAGCCCCACCATAATAAAACACATCATAAAGACWTTCTTCAGCCCTGAATTTAATAGGGCAAAAGTATTCGTGGAGACTAGCCATGCTGGGTACTGCATCATTCTCCTGCCCAGGCAGTGCAAGAAAGCAGGAGCTCCACAAAGAGCAGAGAAGGGGGAATAGAATGAGTTTYGAAGCAGGAGGGTTTGGAGGGCAGTGAAACAGGCAGATGTAAAAGACAAATTCTGGCAACAAGGCCAAATTCTCTGTAAAAACATTCTAAGCAATGACAACACTAATTATATTTCTTTCTCACAGATATTGTAGAGAATACATTAAAAAAAAAAAAAAACCACACAAAACCAAACAAACCACACAGACAAAACACCAAAACCAAACAGGAGGTGAACCAGAATACTATATTCTTAGAAGCCCTTCTATTTTATTCTTATAAAACATTACATTCAGGATCTCTTAGGTCACTAAGGATTTGGGGCCCTTACAGTGGACAGATGAAGGATGTTCAGTTATCACAACAGGGCACACATGCTCGTGGGAAGCGTGCTGGATCACAGTGTGAGCTTTGCTTCTAACAGAATTACCTATGACAGGAACATGCAGACTGTGTTTTAAATTTAGATTTCTCATAACAATGTTCAAGGACAAAGCTTACCTCTTGGTTTTTCTTAATTGTTTTCYGAGCCAACTGGTCCATAACTCCTGCCCCTTTACCTTCATTTCACTGTGCTCACTTAAAGCTTGTCAGGTACTAACCATAGTGGGGTGGAGATTGTTAAWCACTATTAAATTTATCAGCTTCCCTCTACATCTCTTAACTAGTTGTGCACTATTTTACAGTGGGTTCAGCTCCTCTCTTAAACTGGAAAATCTGGTTTGAATTACAAACCCAGGTCAGACAAAGGGAGAGCTACTGGTAAAAGTGATCAGCTCAAGGACCTGGACCACCTGGGCACAAGTACCTTTGGAACGGATCTTCATTTTACCAATACTAACAATTGCTGTTAGCTATGGCAACACTGGAGTAGACAGAGTTTAAGACACTTCCCTCTGTAATTTTTCCAAAGCAGCAAGTTCTGCTCAGGGAGGGAGAACAGCAGCACCTCGGGCTGCAGCCACAGCATCTTCCATCAAAARGGGTGGAAAGAAAAGGATCATAAGGCAGGGCAGTCCAGGCCCTCTTCTGCTCTGAAAGTTCTGTCCCTGTAATTGGTGAGAAAAAAAGAAAGGGGTGAGAATATGCACATCCAGAAATCTACTTCTTCTTACATACAGAAAGGGGAAGAGATTTWAAAAAACCCTCTATAATATATTATCTCATAAGATCTATTCTCAAACACATCCAGCTCAGGTGTCAGATTGATACAGAGCKACTACAAAATAGTTCAGTGGCTAGACTTGTATGTCCCTCCTATGTTTATGTTTTTTTCTGATCTACTTCTGCCACCCAGTGGATATGTCAGATGAAAACTCTCCTTTGTGTTTATTTCAAAAGATGTCCCAGAAAACATGTCCTTCTCTGTGTGATTATGAGCAGGTAGCTAATACCAAGGTCTTAGTGGGCAGGAATACAGTGGAAAATAAATTGTCAGGGGCTTTGACATGTTTTTTGATATTGTAGTACTGTCTTCTCTCCCCACTCCCAACTTGGTTGTTTTTTCCTCAGTTTCACAACATTGAAGGAGAGATAAAAACACTCCTTTGGCATACAAGGTATTGCCAAATAAAACTAGSTCATCAAAAACCAGAGAAGACACTCCAGTAATCCCTGCCTGGTAAAAGCCCTTAGGAAAACAAATTTTTTTTTCTAACAGCAGCTCAAATATCATGGAATAAGAACACCAGGAGCCTCACACTGAAGTCAACAACAGACATAAAAGCTGAGCCTAAGACAGCATTATCTATTATGTGCTTTGTATGATTAACTGAAGAAAAGCTGTGGTATAATAAATACAATCAGTCTTGAATGAGGCATTTCCTAATATTAGAAATTTTACTTTCCAATGCGAAAAATATTTTTATGAAGAACATTTTGCATTAAGATCGATATCAAATTCATCTTCCATCTGAAAGGCTTCTTGTAAACCTAGTAAATCTCATATAAACCAGTGGAAAAGTCCTAGCTGTTAGGTTATCTTCCACCACAAGAAAAAAAATTAAAAAGATTTAAAAAGAGAAGGCATAACAAAATACTCTGAACAAGGTCAAGCTCTGAAATCATCAGCTCAGCAAATCTTTATGTGTGACCAGCCATAACAGCTGTGGTATGTACAACTTAGTGTTTACAGGACTAGCACTCAGAAGCAAGCTCAGTCTCTCTTTTATCCACCCATTGCACATTCAGACAGAGGCCAGTGTATGGGCTGAACTTTCTTCACTAAGATGGGGAAAATGGAGATGATAAGACAACTATTAAAAGTATAAATGCATATTGCTCTCATCCTTTTTTCTTCAGCAAACGACCACATCAGTCAGTTCAAAAAAATCATTTGTAACTTTTGCCTCCAAAGTGGAGGAAATTGCAGGATTGCTGAGCTGAGGTGAAGATAGTGAAATAAATGTCATCCAGTGCTGGCTGGCACTGCTCCAATACTTCCTGCATCTCCTCCCTGTTCTTCTTCAGTGACCTTGGTGCCTGAAAAGTTGTTGGTCTCACATATTTYCATTTCTCTCTTCTCTGGCTGAGCTGCCCAACCAGTGTTTTGTTATTATCCCASAGGTGCTACCACTGTCACTGATGGGCTCAGCCTTGGAGCCAGCTGCCATTGCCTCTGTCATACAAGCTTCTGTCAGTTTTTCACTGAAGTGACTTCTGTAGCCTGCCAATACCAGATCCTGGACTTTTAAACCMAATAAATCTGTATAATTTTTTCCCCTGCAGGTAAAAAAACACCGTTGGTTCCTGCTGAAGGAAATGGAAAACTCACTTCAGCTTTAGCTCAATGAGAACAAAATCAAGCATAACATTACACCAATAAAAGTCCTTCATGTTCCATGTCAGTGCTTCAGCTACATTTAGACTTGTGAAATGGGCCTGTTTTTCTCTGCCAGTACACTTACCTAGTGCCCAGGATRTACAAGAATATCCCAATGTCCTGGRTAAACCACCAGCAAGTCTCTGCAGAGGGGGCAGCTGCTGGAACATTACTTCCTCATGCTGTCTGCAGAAGCAGAAGTTTGCACTAAGAACATTCTTTGACACACTTCAAATTGTAAGAATTTCTAGAAAAGGTAGTCCCTGTAGTTAAGGAGCTTTAAAAACATTAGGAAAATAAAGCAGAAACAGTTCCATCAAAAAATCTCACCAAAATGCTACTTAAATTCCCTGTAATTATCTGGTTAACAGTGTTTGGCTGTACTGCCTTCTTCTGGTATCCAGCTAAGGCTAAAAYTATGTTTATAGTCAAATATTCAAAAGTGTTTGTTTTAAAATATGGCTTTTAGAAAACTAAGGAAAAATTTACAAGTAAATATCTATGATTTTATCAGATTGGTTTAATTTTCTTGTAAGGTTAAATTCAGACTCAGCAAGCCAGAAGTCTTTCCTAGGAACATACTTCTGTATTTAAAGACAGGGAAAGTTTTAATATCTCTATTTCTGTGACAGAAAAAAAAGAGGATAATTCAAAAACCGTAAGTAACCAGAAACAAATTTCTGAAAGTCATCAGGRAAAGCTCAAGATCAGAAAGGTGTCATTCTACAGAAATCCTGCAGCATCAGTTCAGTATTCACTCAGGAAGAAGAGAGCTGTCTTTTGAGTCATTGGTGTCACCACTTGCACCAAGACTTTCCTTACCACAGGACTTTCAAATTTATTTCTCAGTTTTGAAACCATAATTGGCAACGGCTGCAGTAGCAGGGAAACTCACAGCAAAACAAATGAAGGTTGTTTCAGTATGCTTTGTCACCCCTGGTCCTTACACATCCCCAGTATAGACTATGCAGCCCTTATTTTCCTTCCATATCTTCCACCAGCCTTTACACAGTTTGGCACATGGGGAAAACYGCCACAAGCTGCAGCTGGTCCAGASTTCTGACAGRRCAYAGATGGCATTTGCTGCCTGACCAACCTCTGCTGCCAAGAAGAAGAGAGGCTGAGCTCTGTTTGTCTTGCTCAAACCAGAGTGCTAACCCCAGCCACTCTTGGTGTTTAGGTTTTCATGTTTTAGAGTTTATTTTGCATTTCCCAAAGCTTGTGGGACCTTGAATACTTACTCTGAGATGACTCACATTTGGTTGAAATTAGACAATGGAACATGGAAAGAAGGCAGTAAGAGCAATACAAAACCTTCATGTAGGAGACAGGTCATAAAATCAACCTCTCTGYTTTTGCTGTGGGCTGTCCTCTGTTTCAATTCTTTCAGATACTCCCCAAAGGGGAAAAAAGTAATTTGTACTACCAGCTGCCTTCAGTAATAACAACTTTATGGCTCTGTTGAAGACAGTGATATTTTGCTACATGTATTTCAGCTTTAGACTCTACTGCAGGAGTGACATGTAGGTACCACAGGGAGAATTTACAACAGTCAAAGAGCTGTCCCCCTTTGAAAGAGAAATGCATTCATAATACAGAAAATACTACACAATTAAAAACCTGTCAACCAAACTAGCAATTTTATATTACTGATCTCATCTAATTTTCAAGCARTTATGTAACTTTAAGTAATTTTCATATCTTCATGCAGACCAAGTTTCTTAGCCTAAGATTCTGTAGATGTAAAGGAGTTACACAAAGGGAGCATCTTTCATAAAAGTTAATTCTCCTCCCTMATGTTTTTATATTTACCATTTACAGATAAAAAAATCACATTAAAAAACTGATGAAAAAGTGGCATAGTTCCTTGTCAAGGTATTAACTTTCTCCTTAAAATTTAATGTTAGCTTGCTTGGTAGCAACTTATGTCAGACTTTTTAAAGTACACAGAATAGARGGCAAATGCTATTCCCTCCAGCATGAACCCTTTTCTGACCTTTTTCACCTTAAACAACTACTATTGTCTGAAGAAGAAAAGTGTCTTTATTAAGGAAACAAAAAGAAAATTTAATCAGAAAGCTATAAAAATAGAAATCCACTAAAATTGTACAATTGTGCCACAACTCTGACAATGCAATACTCTATTGGATCACCTAGAACTCTGCTAACAATAGATAAATGCATTTTGTCATCTCTAAGTGAATTTATWATTGTTCAATATTTTTCAATGGCCATGCTGAAGCACAGCACTTTCTCTGTTCACCTTCTAGTTACACCTTGAGGCTGAAGATAYTGTAGTTTTACCCTGTAGCTCAGTGCAGTCCTGGAGGTGCTAGGAGAAGATGCTGCCATGATTAATCCTAGGACTGATTCCCACAGCAGCCTGTATTCTGTAACACTCATGGCTGAGAAACCAGCATTGCTAGTGCAGCCGACAGCATTTGGCAAACATGACAGCTAAACTTCAGAAATYTTCACATCACACATGTAGGACATGCAGCACAGCACAGATGACATCAGGTACAGAGCAGAGCCTGCCATGACAGCAGTGATTAAAACYCCTCCACTTCCTCCATGTACTTCTAGGTCTGGCTGCTAGGATGACAGCTTGCTCAGAGTGACACCAGAATGCTTCARTTTGAGAATATATATATATATTTCCCCCCACAGAGAATCATAAGTGTATGTTGACTTCTTAATGAGTGATTAAAATCCCAAATCCCACAGCAGCCATCCTCAACACACCATGGCCCTTGCTTCCTCTCTGCTGAGAGGAGCCAAGGAAGTTTTACACAAGGCCAGATTTCTGGAGCCCAGGTGCTTTTCCACAGGCAGAGGAGAGAGGTGTGGGAAGACATTTGTAGATYTGTGGGATGACAGTGTGCAAGCAATCAAAAAATTGTGCTGACCACCTGCACCCTGGTTCACTGCTCTGCTTCTCACCCTATTTACTTCAAAGCTGGCTCAGTAAGAGAAGGGTGGTACCTTGTTTTGAYATCAAAACTGAAGCATATGTCTGCTATATTTATAACTCTCTCAGACTGTCCTTTTTGCCCTTGGTAGTTGTATTAAAAGAAAAATGGGTCATGAAAGGAAATCAGCAGCACTTCCATATGGACATGGAAAGCTCCTCAAGGACAGCTGACTGTGTTTAAAGGTTATCCGGTGGCCTGGGACTCCATGCCTCTGCTGAATGCTGCTGACACACTGGCTTGATGGATTTCCAGTGACACCAAGTTCAGCACTTTCTCCATGCTGGCAATGAAGAGGCATTATTTATTTTCCAAGTTCTGATTTCCATCCAAAGGCAAATTTGCTGGCAAATGAGTTTCAGTGACTCTGCAAGCTGGGGAGGAACAAGTACTGGAGAGCTGGCAGGCCTTTTCTTCCCCTGAATCTGGGAAGAAGATTTCAAAGACAAAGCCTGTGCAGACAGGGAGGAGGCAGAGGGAGGTGGAGAGAGACAGCCCCTGTCTGTGCCAAGTGCAGGCAACCAGCTGGGATTGCAGCTCTTGGGAACAGCACTTGGTTCTGGCTTTGGGTTTGTTTTTGCTGTGCGAGGAACCACGAAGCTGCTCCTTCTCAGAGGATGTTAGAAAGGCTGTAAATTCTCRTAGCAGAGCTGTCCCTTGGCAGACACTGCAAGCACAATCACAGAAATGTTTTGGGGCTACTGCAATTCCCACATCCAGCAGGGCACCCATGCACCCTGCAGGAGATGACCTACACAGAACAAGGGTGGCTCACAGGCACAACAACTCTGATCCATTCCTAAACCCCAACCCCCTTCTAAGCCCCCTCCACAGGCAGAACTATGAGCATTGGTCTCTTCATTTTGACAAAAAAAAAAACAGTTTCCAAATGTTCTTGCTTCATACACAGACWAAAACTTGCTCTTTCTGTTTATAAATTCATTTCAGCTGTGCAGTCAGTAAAAAAAGCTGCATGCTCTCAGACAATCACTGAGAATTAGGGAGATCTGGCAAGCTAATATTAAATAATCACCAGRAAAAGCAATAATGAGAGGAAGCCTGCATTGCTGGGAAGAGAGCACAGCCTGSCTGTATCGGGAAGCTTCCGGCACCCTTCCAAGCAGGCTTGATCTGCATTACAGGGAATTTCAAGTTTCTTTAACAGTTATCTCAGAGACACATAAAATAATTGTCTTTAACTACACACACCATGATTCTAATTAGAAAACAAATGCATGACTAAAACAAACCACCCACAGTTCTGCTCCTGGACAGAGCTTGTGACCAAGCAAGGACTGCAGCCACCGTGTCCCTCAGCCTGGGGAAGCCTCTGCTTCCACACAGGCCCGGACACTGCTCTGATGGTTAAACTCATCTCTACATGTATCCAGTAGGCTCTCCCCTCAAGCTAGATTTCAGGTCCTGTGGAGAAACTGCAGAGTCTTCTAATTGAATACAGGCTAGGAGGCAATTACATCTCTACTGATTTCAACAATAAAATMATTTTCAACTGAAAATTTTAGGTCAAATACTCACTGTCTGCAGCTTTATGAGGAGCAACACTTTTAATTCAAAGCATAGTACCTAGTTTTCATCCAATTTCTTTCCTTCCCTCTTAATTTCCTCCATTTAGTATCCACAAAAAATGTTAAAATTAATACAGTAAACACTTTCACCAATAGTGGACTTAATTAGTAACCACAACACTGCATTTACAGGAAAAAAAGGGTGCCACCAATACGCAGGATTGTGTGACCTGTAGTTATAAAGCTCACAAGCATGAAAACCTCGGKTTTGAGCCCTATAGTCACCACTAGAGGGAGGAGCTGGATAAATAATCCTTAATTCCACTTGTAAGAAAAACACTGACTAGTTGTCAAGAGCTCCTAAAAGGGGTAACTGTTATAGGAAAGAAGAAAAACAAGATTTCCACCATTAAAACTCAATTATTCGAGTAAAAATCAGGAGTCTTTTCCCCTATTTCTATAATATCAATAAAGGAGTGACASGGGTGGGGTSGCAATCTGCCTGAAGATTGTTAAAAATTCCCAGTAAAAGTGACTGCTTTTGRCAGACTTAAAARACAAAACAAGCAWGTCCCACCAAAATAAAAATAAAAGGATACTGAGTGTAATGAAGACATTCCTTGAGAGCTTACACAAGGGTGGGAAATGGTGTACTAGGGAAAAAAGGTGGTTAAACTCTCCAAAAAATAACTCACTTGTGAGTCCCATCAGGGAGCCAGTCAGCATCACACACCATCGGGTACCAGGAGGAAGAAAATAGTGACCCACCTGCCTGATCCAGCAAGCCAAAGAGGACTTGTCAGCTGATGGCTTCATGGCAAAATATATTCATATCTTCAAGTGTTGCTCTCCTTACTTTAAGGGATAGAATGGACCTTGTAACAATCAAGAAAGAATTTGGCATTATTTCCTTTCTTGCTCAATGCTATCTTGTGCCAAGGGCCATTAAAATCTTGCCTCACATTCTTTACAGTCCTAAGCATGAGTGCTTGATCTGGTCTGGTATAGAAAAGACAGAGATTACCTTCCTGTCAGGACATGAATGACAACATGGTCATTGCTACCAGAACTACTGATTTGCTGTAAATTCCACCCCAGCCACAGACTGCCTTTCACAAACTCAAAAGGCTGCAGTGATGGAATACTCAGATGGAAAGCCTTTTGGGTAAGCCACACTGTGAGAAAAATACATGTAAGGGCTGTTAGAGTATGCCTGCTGACAAACAGAGAAAAGATCCTTTCAATAAATCACATTTCCAAGGTTTCTCATGGTCCTCTAATGCAGCAGGGATATCCACATCAAGAGATACATTTTAAGATGAGCAGTTAAAGGATTTGTCTGCAWAAGGCTTCCTGAGACTAATTACCCATATGTCTGGTAGGTCAAAGAACAAAAAGTCAGTATTATAATTTTCATTCTTCATCAAAGCTCTGCTGGAGACACCAGGGCCACTCTCTGCAACACTCAGCACTGCTCTGGCAGCTGCACAGCACAGGAGACCAGCAGGTTGCCCACTTACCTGATCCTTTGAGGTGGGTTGTCTTCCAGCACATCCAAAGTGAGTGATCTCAAGGTGCTTTTATGTCAATTGATTGCAATTAACACAGTGATCTGTTTGTTTAGTAGTATCTTGTCTCCTAAAAAGAATCATAGAGAGCTTGATTTATAATTTACACAGAGCTTTTCCTGTGATTCATGGCGGGATCTCTGTAGTGGGCTACATTTTGTGAGCTGAATTTTTCAACTGAGGCTATCTCGCTTGCCCCAGACAATCTGAATCCCTGAAGAAGCTGGAACATTGCAGTCTGGRAATTTTAGGTTCTTTTCATTTGTTTGGGATGGATCCTTACTTGTCCATGGTAGTGTTTTCTGCCCTTCTGTTTGACTTTGGGGGTGGAATTGTTATTTACAGGCAGATACTTATCAAGAAACACCTTGTGAGTGCTGCCAACAGAAAATGTATCTGGTTTGGTTATTTCTTGGAGTATGTTTTAAAACCATAGAGTTTTGCAACTTAAAGGAATGAAGATGCTCCTCTTCTTTCCAAGAAAGTCTGAAGGCCAAGGCTCTGGCACTGGTGATTCCCAAGAGGTTGTTGAYTGCCTCAGAGGAAGTCAAACAAAGACAAAATTACAGACCTGCTTCCTCATTGCCTACTAAAACCGGAGTTTTAGGATGGTTTGGACTGAAAAAAACAGTCACAGCTCCCCAGATCTGAATCTGCACCTACACTGATTACTTGATATCTCCCTTAAGGAAGTTCAATGTAATTTTTATTAATTTCCTTCTTTTGGCTGCCCGGTGCACTCCGCAGTAAATGCACTTTCAAACCACTGGASTGGTCGGAAGGCATGAGACATTTCCTTCCCCAGCTCTAACAATGACTTCTTGCCCTGGGAAAAAATATCTGCTGTTCAGAGTTGCTTATTCCATAGGTAATTAGACATTAAAAGGGAGTGTTTTGTCAGGAAATGTGTTTCTTATCCAGCTGCATGAAACACAATTGCATCCACTTAATTTACGTGTGGGCTGCYGTTGTGTAAACAAAGCTGCAGTGTCTCTCTCTGCAGGCCATGGGCTGTGACAGCACTGGATGGGCTGTGGAGATCTTGAACGCATGCACAGAGCTCAGGACCAGTGCTTCCATACTGATACACAACATGTTATAGARCTAAAGAAGAGTTATGACTTCAGAATACATTGAAAGACCCACTCATAGATTTAGAAACACATTTGGCAGGTTACTTTATAAACTATCTTTGGATGCTTTCTATTAATTTTCAKGAGAAAATAAACCATTTTAAGCTCAATGTTAAATTGTATCCTAAATGAAGGTACAGTTCAGGACGTCTTTTAATTGTGTGTATAGACAAAGGAAATAAATACATATAAACRCATGATACACATAAGTGCATGTGTATATTGAAAAACAAAAAGGAAAGTTATGTAATAATAAAATATAATAAAATTCTGTGAGACTTCATTTCTCTCAGAAAAAAAAAAGAAAACAAACCTGCAAAACATGTTGYATTTTAGTATTATTAACAGACTTTGTTGGACTATTTCAATTTTAAAATATCATGGATAAAACCATGAAGAAAAAGCATGGTTACTTCTCCATTTTTCTTCATCATAGCATGTATATTGTAACAAATATAGTATTTTCTACTAATTCCAAATGAGAAGTTTCAGATTTGAGGAGAAAGGAATAAGAGAGACCACTTCTATGTTTGCACATTTGCAGCACAGATTAAATACAGGCATAATGAAGTACTGAAGARTATCACCAGTAGAACCAAAACAACCTGAAACTGCACTGTATGAATGGTATGATACATTATATATGTATCTGTCATTCAGACATTTACTGATGATTCTGATCACTATTAGTGATTGTCCAGTACAAACAAYCTCTTAAGCCTKRAAGTGATTTTTATACAAAAAACCCYATGTCTGAACACTAAAAAAAAAGTTSATCACCTTATTTAATGTGCTCTGAATCTCTGTCTAAACATACTCTACATCTACACAGAACAAAAGATATAGAAGTGCTACACATGTAAATATATAAAATCATGGTCTAGAAATACACACTATAATTCTTTCAAAATTTAGATTGAAGAATTCTCTGCAATAAGAAAGCAGCAAGTAGCATCTTCCAYAGGTAGAACATTAATATAACACCTCCTCATGTTTGTGGGAAAAATAATAGAATTTCAACCAACATGTATTAAAAACCTTCAAAAAGTAGTATAATTTAACCCTRTTTTGCTGAGAAATTAATTTAGGTGTTGAATGCAACAGAGTTTACTGTGGAAGTTTGCTCTAAAATGTCAGCTTTCTGCTCTTCTACAGATTTTCACTAGGTGATTATTGTAGCTGTCTTATTTTTTTTCACATTCTTTTGATTATTTTCTCTTTCTTGTTTCCTGAATTTAATTATCAAGACATGGATTATATTTTTCTACATAGGAAGGGATGATGTTAAAGAGATTTATTTCTTGTCATTATCAGCATAAGAACCAGCCAGGAGGAGTTTTGCTCTTTACTTTTGGAAGGTAAAGGTCAAAATTACTCATGTCAAAGCAAGTCTCATAATTATTAAAAAGCCTTTTTTGCTAAATTATAAGTATATTTACCTCAAAAGAAAACCTGAACATTTTGTATTTTTCCCCAAGGTATCAATGACTTGATACCTTGGAGAAAAAAATTTTCTTTTTAATATCCCTATAATRCAACATAAAAACATTCTTATTTGAACTGGAGTTTAAATGTTTGTTCCTTTTTGTTRAATMAAATTCCATATGGTGAATAAAATCRCCTGTTGTTATGAAGAAAAGGGAGAGAAATCAAATGCAAGAATTCCTCTAACACAGTTAATCAGTGTGTTGCTGGCAGTCACAAAGAACAGTCATCTGCTGTGGATACATAGTGATGGGTAGAATTTCTACAATACAAGAAAGCAACATTACAAATACAAAAAAAAAAAAAAAAAGAAAAGAAAAACACCAAAAAACCAAAACAGTTATTTGGCATTTGGAGAAATAGTAAGGTAAAACTTGAACCAGGAGAGTAGCAGCATGATTATCAACTAGGATAAAATAAATTGAGCATAGTAGCTATTAAATAGCTTTCAAACTAAGACTGGAGCTAAAAYCTGTTCTAATTCTTGCAATTATAATACTGAGACAGCAACTGCAAATTACTGAACATTAAAAAAAACCCAAACAAACGTGGCCATCTTCATACAAACAGCTACCACCAGGTTTCAGGCTCTTCAGGGTTTATTATGTGGTTCGCTTTATTGTCTAATATGAATCACACCTAGTTTCTTGGACTGAAAACAAACAGATTAATGTTTCTTGTTCTTGCTTCCACTTCCTCTGTTTCATACAAAAATGTYAGAACTAAATGAGAGGTGAAAATATTCATAGCCAAACCCAGCAATAGTCCCTTGCCAGAGTGGGTCAGCTCAATGCATGCTCTGCAATACACAGATGGAAACCTAAGGAGCCCCAAAGGAAGTATTCTGCTACATCATGCATCAAGGTCATCAAAAGTGTCCCTTACACAGGAAATTTCTCAACTGTAGGCACACAGTGAATATTTCTTCCAGCTTTCTTAGCAGCCCATTCTGACCCCTGTCCATGCAGGTCAGCCCACTTCTTTGGTTTTTTTTTTTTTTTTTTTGCAAATCCCCTTCCCCTCTAAGCTGTCCTTTCTCTACTTTCAAGAGAATGTTTTGCCCTTCAGCCCCAGGGACTGCCTCAGCCCCTGAATTGATAAAGCAATTCTTTCAAGCTATCATCTCAAACATTATTCAAACCAGAAAATATTTTAATAATAAATGTTTCTAGATACAATACTGACGTTAGTCCTCTGCCAAGGACTTCAACAGGTACAAAGTTGCTAACAAATTAATGGCAAGGTCAACATGACATCATTTATGACAGAATTTATATACAATGACTCAGCACAAAATCCATCCACAGCATAGATGCCTACAGMTATCTCATATCCATAGACCAAAATATTTCAGGAATATGGAAAGGAGTAAATAATTCCTATTTCCAGGTACCTGTGCACAAACCCCCAATTCTGTACTGCTCTTCTGATTAGGGTAGAAAGAGTAAATCCCTCTATGGCCTGAATGTGCAACAATTTCTGGTCAACACCTCCACAAGCCACAGATGGTTCACCACTCTGTCAAACAGATCTTCAATATTTTTCAGTTTAAAATCAAAACCATCCAATTTTAGCTTCAAAAATCAACCCCCTATAATTCTCACTTGAGGTAGAAGACCTGCATCCGAAGTGAAAAGGTCCCACGGGACGGTGCTTGCTGGAGATAGGCTCTTGCTTGTCCAGTGGAGGGCAGCAAAATATTTACTAAATATTCCTCCTTTAATGTCCTCATCACTGAGTTGCCTCAAAAAATGACTTCATAAAAAACATTGGAAGGGTTCCATTCTTCTCCGCTTGGTTTACAAGACCTTACTTATTTGTTTATTTTAGTCAGAAATAAGTTTTTAAAATCTCTGAGACTACTTTCACATCAGAGGTCCTGCCTTAAAACAAATAGTGCTTGCTGTATAAATAATTCTGCGGTACTCCCATTCTTCCCAGAACTAATGACATCTGTATCAAGAGGAGGAGGGTACTGTGCTCTGCCTCRAAGCCAGTTAGTCTGCTCTCTGAAATGCTTGTGTAAATTTACCAATGGTTTAAATGCAACTGCAAATCTCCAGCCCAGCTGTACCGGCATACTGATCATCTTGCATCATTCATTTGCTCTGAGCACACGTTATCTCAGCTTTTAGCTTGACACAAAGGGGAGTCAGCAGCACTAATGGAACAGTYTGAAGGCTGTTCTAAGCTGGAAGCCAAATTAAAAAAGGAAAATATTTTAATGAATCTCTTAATGGATTTTGTGCAAGTCTCTTTAGTATAATCTGACTAGCAGATACATCTAGTTTACTCTGATTTTTCATGGAAAGCTACTGATAATAACCTTCCTTSTAAGGACAGACTGACTGCAGAAAGACTGCTGAGAATAAAATACATCTTGTCTAAAAGTCCTYGGTCTAAATCACAAGAGCTGTAAAAGATCTTTAACTAAAGAGKGCACATGTGTTTTACAGCTTGCAAAAAACTCACTCTCTTCTTTATATGGTTGGGGTATCCTCCTGGATAAGAGCTCTCCTACTGATTTTACAATGACAACAAGGCAGAAGGTAGAACAAAGAGTAACCACAAAATGGTTTGGAGTCAGCAAGAATGCAGAGGCAGCTGCATTTGCCTCCAGCATCTGCTCACTCTTTACACTGAGCTGGCAATACCTGAGCCACAGAGCTGCTCCAGCAGTGGRGTTTGCCCTGGCAGGAGAGCAGAACAGATGCCCACGTCCCAAGGGTCACAACTGTTGAGCTTTTGGTGCTGGTTTTAAGCAGTCAGTTCATGAGCTGGGGCTGAAATATTGAGGAGCACATGCTGGGAACAATGCACATATTATGGACAGAAATTTGAACCTTGCAAGGGATTTTTCCTGGCAAATACTGGCAAAATTCAGTGGTTCAAATTTTAAATTAAGCAAAGAGCTATCAGCTGGATGAAGGTATATATTAGTGTGCACATGAAGGTATATATTAGTGTGCACCTAGATAACACAGTGAGTGCCCCTCTGGCACCATAAAACAGGCTGTAAGGAAAACACAATGAAATTATTCCTGATTTTATCCCTGGAAATTCAGGACAGAGTAGCCTGAGCAAAAGYAGAAATTCACAGAAACAGAAAAGGTTTTGCTGTGTTTCTCACTAAGATATTGGCAGCTGATTGCACTGTAAATACTCAGCTGCAGACAGTGAAAGTGAAGAAAATAATCATGCAACAGAACTGTTGAACAGCAAAGAGCCAGGATTAAGGCTGGGGGATGGAATTCAGCAGGGCTCTTCTGCAGGACTCGTCCTACAACCAGCAACAGTGTATTTGCAGCTGATGCTTTAGTTAGGTAAATTTCTTGGTAGCTGAGTGAAAATGCAAAAGAGACAGGAGATCTCTTTGAGAGAGGAGCAGTTTCAGTCTGGGAAGGGGAATTCACTGACAGGATACACAGAATTTTATGGAGCATTATTCCTAAATTTAAAAACACCTGAAGTAGAATGAAGATCCTACTTCATCTTGGAGCTGAATGAACTATCCATAAGAAACACTCACATAGGACATCAGTATATATAATACATCTTGAGTAGYTACAATGCACAAAGTATCTGTACATACACCTAAATTATACTTCATGCTCACACCTGACTCTGACAAAACGTTTTTATTGGCACACACCATAGTGAATGTAACTACAGATAACTCAATGTTCATAGAGCCAGTGCTGGCACCAGAGAGGAAATCTTGCAAAACAGAAGTGCTCTGCTCTACAGAATGCAGGAATTGATTTCATTCTGTCCCAGGGCCTGTAAGGTCACCAGGGCCTGCTGAAGRGCCTGGGCAGGTTTCATTCAATCCAGTTGTTTGTCAACTGGAAAACACGAATATTATTTCTAAAGCATATGGAGCTGTCTCAAGTGGTTGTTTACAGTAGTMTTAATTTCTATGGGGCCTTGATCAGATGGAAAAGTCAAAAGGAACAAAGCCGGAAAAGTGAAACAATAGCAAAGAGAAGGAGTGGCCCAGAGCACACAATAACCAGGTTCACAGCTGCTAAAACACATCTCACCCGGCTCTCTGGAACTGAACTGTCCTGCCAAGGTTGTCAGAGAGACACCCATGCAAACACTGAAGCTAGAGTCTTTCCAGAATTTGCTGGCTTCCCTTCGAGCCTGGGAGTGTCACCCTGTCCTGCTCACAGTGTATTCCCTGTTGCTCTTGCTGCGAGGTTCCACTTAACTTCCACTGCTTAACTCTGATGCTTTTAAGTGCCAAAAAAGGATCAACCCTTTCAGCTTTGACAAAACATACATTTATACCACTGGGATAAGATTCTTCACAGCTGGAAGCCTGGCCCTGCATACTGAGGTGTCATTTGTCTTGGCTATGCCTGGCCTGGTTCCCCCAGTATCTTCCCTGCCTTAAACTGCTAGATTATCTCCACCTCATGCAAAAAGATGAGCAGAAGACATGATGCCTTTTACTCTTCTACCAGGTCCCTCCCCCCACATCTACAACTGACTMATTGCTTTTCTCTTTTGTCTCTCCTTTTTAGTTCAGTATTTCTGCCAGGACAGCAGGCAGCTCACTTGGAGCAACAGCTCAGACCTGGAATACAGCAAACCGAYTGGGATTTAAAGTTCACCTGGGAGCACAGAGCTCTGATCAGCCCAAAATGCATCAAAGTCTAAATACATTAGTTTTGATATATGATAGCTCTGACACCACAGACTTACCTGTATTTCTGCCCGGATATTTTTAGAATATCTGCTAAAGAGTCTTCCAATTACAACTATCTGTAACTGGGGTTGTAGAAAACAAAACAAGAATTATTTTCAAACATAGCACAAGGATGATTTATACTCCTTTCCTGCAGTGAGAGATTTTACCCGCTGGAAAAAAGCACACTAGGTACAACTACATTTTAATAAACAGCTCATGGAGAGCCCAGAAGCAAGCAGCAAAAAGGCAGAAGTAAGACACTTGTTGCATTTGATGGATGCTTAGGTAATGTAGCCTGGTTCTGTTCAGAGCAATCGAGATTTCCTGGCTGGCTGAGGGGCCTCAGCAGGGCCAAGGGCTGCGCGGAGGCAGCCAGGGCTCCTGCCCTGGTTCTGCAGCACCCGCTGCCCTGGGCTCTCTTACAAGCAGCGGTGGCAAAGCTGCAGCTGGGAACAGAAAAGCATCTTGCCAAGCAAGGGAGCGAGCGATGGCTGGGAGAGCACAGCTCGCAGCCGGGACAAACAAGCCGGGCGTGCACAGGAGGCCGGAGGTGCCGGGGAATGGCAGCAGCGGAGCAGCAGGACACAGTGCCGGCTCTGCAGGGGCTCCTGCACCGAGTGAGGGCCCGGCTCTCCAGGAGGGACAGGGAGGGAGATGCCTATCTCACAGCTTKGTACCCGCTCGCACCCCGAGCTGAAGAAAGGCTCCTTTGTCTCGGCCCCTCATTGGGTCTAAAGCCATGAGTCATGCGGCCAGATGGCCCGGGCAGCCTSCAGGAACGCGGGCCGGGGGGAGGAACAGAAGGAAAGCTTCATTCCCCGAGGTTCCACTGATCCCTGAGGCTTAGGCAACAAAACTGCGGGGAGTGCACAGCGCCCGAGGGTGACTGAAGGTCCCAGGCAGCGAGGAGAGCYGGGGATGCACCTCTAGACAGATGGACTGATCTGCTTAGAGCTGCTTTGGGAGATGTGTGAGATTTCCAAGTGCAGCTGGGCAGCGGGGTCTCCATTCCCTCACCGTGCCAGTGGCACGCCAGGAAAAATCCCGCTTTTAAAAGAAAGCCCCGTGGACCCTGAGAGCCATCACTCGGGGAGCTGCCCAAAATAGAAACTGCCAGAGGCACTGAGGCAGYGTAACTAAGAAAATGGATGAAAAACAAGTGCTGAGCAACAGAGAGGTATTTTGTATTAACTCTGCCAAATGGATTATTTATACCCTAATCTTCTGCTGTTGGTATGACTGAGCTTTTTAGAGGAAAGTTGCAGCCAGCTTCTTCTGGTTATTTAATGAGGCAGATAAGCTCACATCTGAAATCGGTTCCACCAACCTCTGGCTGCCATCCCATGCACATGGATTTCAGGATAATTCTTAAGGAAGGCAAAAAGGGACAGTTTACAAAGAGTGATTCTGGGAACAACGGGCCGTAAGGACTGTCCAGACTGTAAACAGACCTTAAGCAGAAAAACTACATCAAGTTCTGAAAGTGTCTAGCTTCAAAAGAAACATCCATGATACGCTGGTTAGGGGAACTGGATCCTGGAAAGGACTGGAYTTGGCCCAAGCAATCCCTGCTGCCCAGAGGGTGTCAGTGATAGCTGAAAGGCAAGGAGGCAAATATACATAAACAGAACAGGGTTCTCCAGTTCATGGGAGCCGAGTGCCCTGGCATTAGCACACAGAACACTTGGAGAACAGAAAAAAAGACAGAAGTTTAGGTAGAGAAACCACCCTGAAAGATTCAAGGCAAAGTCGTTTCTACACTGAACAGGAACATCTAAGCCGCAGTGCCCACAGAGCTGACACCTACCTGGAGCCCATGCCTGCCTTCAGATGCCTCGTTTTCAAAGCCCTGAYCCACTCTTCTGCATTATCAAAACCCAGGTGTCATGGCCTGAGTGACTGAAACCATCTAGATGAGCAACAGCTTCTGCTTTTTTCTCATTAGTTCTGTTCATGTCATGGTGGAAGACTGGTCACCCTCAATTATCCTTAAGAGACTATGCAGCTCACCACAGCTGCTAAAAAACCTGAGCTAAATCCCTCCAGGCATACTCTGGATATTTACACAGCAGAATGTATGTACAGTCATTTATTACAGAATCCTAATAATGGGCTCCCATCACCTCTTGCATCTACTGTCAAGATCCTCCATTCCTTGGCTATCTTTAATATTGGAACAGCTTATGTTCCCCTAAAATTTAACAGAAGTCTCCTTTACTGCAATTTAAGAACACTGTTTCTTGTGGTTTTTCCCCCCTGAAATATCATCTATTCTCTTCCTCCTTGGAGTATTGTTTAAAATATTTTAACAAACAGTGTTATCATGCCTCTCCTCAGTCTTCTTTTCTCTAGACTAAACATCACCATTGCCTTCAACTCATAGGACATGWTTTTTTTAAACCTCTATCTTTCTATTTCTTAGTTTCTGAACTCTGTCCAGCTCTGGTCCACATCTTTTTTGAGAGTGCAGCATCCACTGAATCACATCTGAAATTTCACCTATACATTAAGTACCMAAATAGTCACTTCAGACATTTCATTATACAGTACCTCTGACATGACATCTCATTGCTRGACTTGTAGTTTCTAACTACTGGGTTTTTTCCTCTTCAGGTTTTCACTATGGAAAATAGAACTTGGGATGTTACCAAGTTGAGAAGGGTATTTAGAAGCTCCCAAGCCAGGAATCTGATGGCTCTGTGTAGGAAAGTCCAGATATGAGGGCAGACTTGAGAGAATAGGTGATACCTTACTRGTTTATACAGACTTGATAGTGAATTTGAGCTGATTTATAGTGAAGCACACAGTGCTCTAGCACAACTATTTTGATAAAATGAGAGTATTTCTGTTGCTGATCTKTTTTTTTAAACTGGAATTACTTCTTGAGCACCAAAGTACTTCTTGATATATTACTAAAAACTATACCAATAGAAAAAGTAAGGARCAAGCACAACAAATAAAATTACTTATTACAAAAGCATATGCTGAAACAGATTCACTGGTGGAAACTAGTAWTAGTTTCCTAATTTTGTGAGGAAAAACTTAGGTGTATTAAACAAATGTCACCATAACCAGAGGAAAATACTGTAACATGTGATTTAAGACTGATGTTTAATTCTTTTCTCTGCCTAGTTGTCTAGTGGACTCTGGCAGAATTCTCACTGATTGATGTTTTAGATACCTTTCTTCAGTACTGAGATTTGCAAAACTTTATCCACAGCTTGCAGTTCCTCGATTTTTTTTTTCCTCTTTGGCATGAAATTCAGTATCTAATCACACTTTTTACATTTGGCTTTTGACTGCCTACCAAACTATTTCTGAGGGCAGAAGCTGACTCACACAGTCTGGCATCATCATCCCCCCAGGACTGCATGTTTGTCCCAACCAGCCCAGCTCTATCATAAAAGCAACATTTGTAAAATTACCTACGCTTCAAATCCTAAAGCATCTTCATTTGTCCTTATCAAAAAGAAAGGTCTCTTGGGCCTGCTCTGACCTGTCATTCAAACTYCTGGCAGCTTTGCACCAAAGCTGTTAAGCTTCTCTATTTTCTCATTCATCCATGTGTCTCTTTTCTTCTTGATGCCTTCATTATCTCTGCTGCTTTCTTTGTGGTCTTGTCCTCAATTATGGACTCTTTGGTTTTAGTCACATTTCTAAGTGGAGAGAAATAAGGAGCCTGGGTGAATGTTTAGAATTAGCAAACAGATGTGTCAGTGGACACTGAGGAAAGATCTTGTGGGACTGAGAGGCATGATACCTTCAYTGGGCACTCCATTAACATCAAAACTCTTTACCAACAGGTTTATACCAGACTATTCTGGGAGCTGGTTAGATTCCTGGTTTTAAATGGCTGCATACCTTCCCACCCTAACTTTAGAAACTGGCTTGGTTCCTAGCTTTAGAATTTCTTCTTCTATTAGCTGTTTCTTCCATGTTCTAGAGAAATAACGTGAAGTTCACACAAAACATGCAAAGGTTTTCCAGATTTGGAAGCTGCAAGAGCACTGCAGTGGAGAACTCACCCAAGTCACCCAGGAGACTTGTAATCACCCAGAGGCTGACGCAAAGCATAAGATTTTAAATTCTCAGCTAAACCTAATAATCTTGTGAGCAGCAAAATGAACAAAAGAAAATAAAACTAAGCAAGCAAAGAGAGAAAGAAAAAAATATTTTTTTTCATTGAAATTGAATTTGGGTTGTTTATCCCACAGAGAGAAAGATGTCTGTGCTGAACAGGCCAAAGATGAAATTTTCTGTAGACAGCATTTAGCACCAAGTCTCCTCTGAAATTTTRAAGAATTAAAATAAATTTCATCCAAGAAATAAGGGATTGCCCAGGAGAATGAAAACCCTAGAYAATGTGTGTCTTCCAGAAGGAAGAGGCAAAATAAGCATGTTGCACAGAGGCTAAAATGAGTTGTGCAGCTGGCAGGGCTCAGCACAGACTGCACATCTCACTCCAGCCTGACAGTGCCCTGAGGCCAGTGTGCCCAGAGTGATAAAGGTTTCTGAAATAGCCCCATCTCTGCAGGCTGCAGCTGAGGTGAGGACAGGGGGATGGRTGCTGTGTGTGCAGGAGAGGGTTTGGGCCATGTCCCAGCAGTGCTCCTCAGGGATGGGCAGCAGCTCTGACCCGCAGCCCCTGAGGGGCTGTTCCCTTGTGCAGGCACAGCTCACACAACTGGCTGATCCTCCTCTGGGCCAGGAGAGATCCTGATTGCTACCTGTGCTAACAAGCTCCTTCAAAGACTGTGCATTAATAACAAAAATTGARGCTACCCATGAAGAAAGAGGTGCCTGGAGAACCAAGGATGCCAGCAACACCTTAGGATGAGCAGTCAGGCCCTTCCACAGCCTCTAATTTGACATTTCTACCCAYCTCCTGGGATGACAAGCCAGCATAAGCACTGCTTCCCAGGAGCATTCAGTGGTTTAGCACAGAGCAGCACTGCACTTAATCCTGTCATCCAAATGCTTCGTTGTTCTTGGAAAAGATGCCAGAATACCACGGGAGGAGCTGGCCTAATTGCTTCCTTTCATTACCATCTATGGATGCTTCTGTCAAGCTAGCCTCCTTTACTGACTGGGCTTCTTTACAGCTCCTGACCTTCAGCCTCATGAGAGGCTTGGAGATACCAGCTTCATTGTCCACTTCCCCCATAGGCTATTTTTTAGCCTCTTCTTTAACACTCTCTGCCCATCATGGTCATTCAAAGCAGTTACTCCTTTCCACAACTAACCCTGCTGCTCAGTCTAAAGTTCAGTTTTTCTGAAGAATGTTCTGGACAGGCTATTTTCTGCTTGAAACAGACTAGTGGCCTTTTATTTTTTTTTTTAAAAAAGCTTTCCAAGTATTTTTTGCTTGACAGCTGGGTTTTATGTTACCTACTTCTAAATTCCTACAGCAAAGAATTCTTTTTCTGCAAAGTAGATATGGCATAGAGATCACCAAAGACCTCTAAGCATCCCACCTCCTTCCTCATTCCCAATAATCTGTGTTGATTTCACCAGGAATCAGTATTTGAATAATGTTTAACAGAATATTTCTAACACCTGTGGTAGAGAATCACTCCCYGTGCAATAGCATTAGAAACAGCAGCAGAATTACTACAGAAATTGCACAACCTCAAGTCATTTGCTGGGCACAAAGCAGAGTTAAACAGGTACTGTTTTTCTAAACTTTGCTGCAGCCTTTAATTACTGATCAGACCCTGAAATTTGTGAAGTTTTTATTCCTTTGATGTTTATYTTTCTTTTTAACCCCAAGAGGAGAGTTGTTCCAGATCCCCAGTCCAACAACACCATGATCTGATTCCAGCAGAGAGGGTAGAGCRGTCCCTTCTGCTAATGGTGGTCACTCTTCACCATCATAAGACAGTTGTCTTGGGGCAGCAGCCCTTGATGCCTGGCAATTTTATCTCAGTCCTTTGGATGTCAAGAGAAAAGTGGCAAATCTGTGCAACACAGATTTCTCAGGCCCATGTGCATGGCCTGTGAATTTGAGTGTAGAAGATGCTTCTGACAGGAAGGCTGGATTGCCCTCCAGCTGTGACATCCAGACAGACAAGCCAACACTTTGTTGGAAACTGCATTTCCAACAACTGGAACAATTACAGCACAGCCAGCAGGACAGGACTCCCTTCAACATTTGAATAGAAAAAACACAAACAACAGAAGATAACCACAWCAATTTTTGACTGAGTACTACTTAGAAGACTTGCACCTGAAAGCCATAGGAATTAATTTTTAAATTATTTTTCCACTTGGACAGCAACCACACCAAAACAAGGAAAGTTGAGGCACAGAAAGAAGGCACAGACTTAAAAGAAGTAGATAAAAATAAAGGAATCTACATTGTGAAGAATAATACTAATCAAAGTGTTAGTGCTTCCATAAGAGTCTCCATCTTCACATTTTTCACATTTTCAGCTACAGAGCAGGTTGCTCTGTAGGAGAATTCTTACAAGGCAGAGCAGGAAAAATTACCTAAAGGGTAGAAGCTTATTTTGAATCCAAAGCCAATAACCCCCAAAAACAAAACCATAAGTTTCCTTCAGCCAAGTACCTTTATTGCTTGTGGAAAATTGCTCTATAATTAGAAAAAGAATGAAATGGGTTTTTACTGTTTYGGTTATAATAAGTCATTATTTTCTGATAAGAACATTTGAGAGACCTAAAAAGTTTTTGTCTTTATGAACAGATTTGCAGAGTAAAGTAGCCTGACCAAAAAATATTCTAAAACTAGGGGATTTTAAAAAGACTAAAAGTATGCACTTWAGGGTGCAAAGCCAGTTCTGCTTGCAGGGTTTATAATCTAGAGCATGAAAGGAGAGGTGAATTGAGAGTTCCATGGAAAGGATTCTAATGCCACAATGCAAACTGTTCTTGAAAGTGAAAAGAATTAGAATAGATAATTTGCAATAAATGTGAGTTTGAAAAATTTTTATTATAGCAGTACCAAGAGAGTTTCTTACACTGTCTCTTGTGTTATATCATGTAGATGGCTTTTAACATCAAYCTTATTTAATGTCCTATATATACCATACAGTAGGGTAGTCATTTTAGCAGTATTGAGGGTGACTTCTAGCAAGATGGCCTGGATATAAACATMATTAGCCAAAGCATCTGCTCTTGGCCAATATCAGAGGCAGAATATGAAAACAGACAAGCTTTTGATTATATACTGCAAAGCCAACAGACTGCACAGAGATATTAGTTTGGGTCTCAGTGGCAAGTTAATGCTGTCAGAACAGGTCAATTAATCTTCATTTTGTTCTGTTCAAGCTGGCCAGGCACAGCCAGAGCCACAGTGCTGCTCTGCTGGGAGTTTAAATCTCACTATGAGAACAGACTGAGTGGGGAGGAGCAGCCTGTGGAGGCCCATGAAGAAGGCCACTGCTTTCTCTTGTATGGATGTACAGAGACCCCTTGCAGGAGCAGGAGCTCACTGGCTGAGTTCCTCTGGTGAGGGCACTGCAAGGRAATAGACAYGGGRGAAGTATCAAAGTCCTTCCAAAGACTTTTGTCTACTTYAAATACRTGTAAAGCCACTGAAACTGAGGAACCTCATAATRAAATAAAGGCTCTTGAAARCATCACAGGATATTTCAATTAGTGRGTGCCATGAAATAATAACACCATGAATRTARCACWGTCAGAGAAGTGAAAAMCATGCAAAAGGTGGGACCACTTTGAGGGACCCTACCTGTGATCAGCRTGCACAAGCACTGCATGAGGATGGGAGCACTCATCTCATGGCAGCAGGACAGACCCAGGAGCTCTGTGATGAGACACAACAGAGTGTGGGGGGCTGTGTGGAAACAGTCTGGGAACACCAAATCCAAAACATGTGTGTCCCTCATCTGGGGGCACTCATGGAGCCAGTGCTACTGGAGGATCCCAGGGCACCTTGTGCAGGCCAAGAGAAGCCACTGAGTCACTGGAGCTGGGACATGTGCAGACAGGCACTGCCTTGTGGTGGGTTTTCAGGAGAAATCCAAGTGGAAGAAATSAAATGGAAGAAAAGCATTGCAGTCTCCAAATGGAATTTGAAGAAGTCTGTGCAAATCAACTATGGCTCACTCAGCTTTTCACAGTGCTGATGTACTGGGATCTTCCCAGACATTTTTCTGAAGGATCATTAGTAAATAGATAAAACCCCTGACCCAAGGGCTGTGGCAGGCTGGCATCCAGCAGAGTCCCCATGATGGCATTTTGGGCACTCTGGCTACAGCTGTGCACTGACCAGAACTGGGACCATTCGACAGCACTCAGGCCAGATGCCATGGAGCAACTCCCATCCTTACCACTGAAAGGGAGGTGGGGTGAGGGGAGGCTCTGTCCCCAAAACAGCTGTTGGCACAAGATGAAGGCTGGGCCCAGCTCCCATGCTGTGCCCAGGAATTGTATGTGAAGGCAAGAATTGGAAAGATTTCTGATGTGATTTTGGTCTGAATYAACAGCTTAATGCTACAGATGGGACTGGGTACCCGTGCTCAGGCATTGCACAAGTACTGCCATGCCACAGTTCATCTATACACTAAGCTGTATGCAAAGACCATATAAATTTTTCCTCGTAGGTGCTATGTGGAGACCAAAAGGTTCCTTGGTCCAGCCATTGTTATAAAGTAGTGACAGTAACAGAAAAATATGAAGAAGAAAATTCAGTATTAAGGGGTTTTTTTTTGGGTTTTGGTTGGGTGGTTGGTTGGTTTTTTTGTTTGGGTTTTTTTGGTTTTTTTCTTCAAGCACTCCCAGCAACTTGAATAGTTAGCTTGCTAATGAATAAATTTCACCTCTGGACTTGAGGAATCAGTAGAAACTGTAGCAAAAAAATGCAAGCAGCAGACAGAGCAGCCTAAGGAGGAGTGTTCCCAAAAAACAAGGGAGTTATGTCTCRGCACACTACCAGAGCCACTGCAAGGGCAATATACCTGGAACAGTTTTCTTGGATTTCCAAAAAATGCTTAGCAAGGTCGCTCCCAAAGATGCACAAGAAACAAAGGCTGGTGTTAAGGAAAAGGGAACATCCTTTATGTTTTTAAGAGTGGGAGGAGAAAATGTAGAAATAAAACAAATATCAGCTTTCATATGGAGGTTATGTTAGGGAACTAAGCCTTCAATGTAGTCATAAATTGTTTAGAAAAAGAGGCAGCTTAGCACAAGTGAAAACTTGGTGATGAGGCAGTACAAGGAAAGATGAGGTTCAGCAGTGAACAGCCAGAGGATGTCAGGGGTGCACAACCTCCCCGACACAAAAAGCTTCCAATCAGCAAGTAATGTTAAGCAGTGTAATGAGACTGGTAAAAGGACCAGGTGAGCACTCAYCCCATTTTCACCATTCCTGAGGGTACAGCAGAAGGCAGCAGCAGAGCAGRTCATAGCCATGCTCTCAAATCAACAACACTCTGCTGGGTAACTCCAAAAATATGGCTGGAAAAAAAAAAGTTATAAATCTGGCAACATGACAAATTTTATTTTTAGACAAAATACAGCTCTTAAAAACATCAGTGGTAATGGAAATTTCTTTATGAGACCCACCTCTGCCCTTATTTATTAGTATGTCAGTGGCTAGAACAAAATAGTATTTCATGGTTTTATTCTATTCAATTGACCTAGAATAGAGTGATTTTAATCTTCCCTGGTAACATCTACAATACATCACATGATCTTATCTCCTTATCTCCAATTACACTCTTGATCCTACTTTTCTAAACAGCTGTTTCATTTGCCCAATCTCTGCTTCCCAGAACAATCAAGATTACTRTTCCTTCTGCAACACCTCTACATGGGAAGGATTCATATTCACAGAGAGCACTGCTCCCTGATGGAAAATTATTTTCCAGACATGCTTTGGTAACTGAGGTGGAGCAACCCATCAGGCAAAATATGATCTCTCAAATGATCTTCAAGCTAAGCAGATATGTAAGAAAGTAGTAAACACAGGAACCAAACACAGGACTTCTGTTCCTCTCACTATTATTTCTGAACTCTGTTAAAATTCAGAACTTTCTTGCTAGAAATTACCATTGCTCACCATTTAACAGCAGAAGCAGGGAGCAGCCCAAGTCGCAGATGATTTGCAGCTGGATCTCCACATTTTTGCAAACAGCTGGACCCTTGTACCCCTTGAACTTTGCAGGCTTAAGCTTCATCTAAGAAACATGCTTAATGTAAAAGCTGCAGAACCTGGCAGAGATGCAAAATGCCACCTGCAGCATCTACACAATTTATATGCTTTAATGCCATATTACTCAGTACAAAGGAGAGACCTGTTAGCTATCCAAGATTTGTTCTGGTACCAGAAAGCAAAAGAGTGTACACAGAGTGAGGGGGTAATGAACATCTTCCATTAACAAATATGAAAACAAGTGCATCTTTTGTCTTCTTTTGGAACAGGATCAGGATTGGGCTAGTTTATATGACATTCCTGGAGGGAGCATGCTCTTGCAGYATGTCATATCAGATCTAGGCATGAACCCCTGAAATTACCACTTGCCACAAAGTGCTCTGAATTCTTTGTTTTCTGTATTCCAAGGGACTTTTTTCTAGTTTGCAGATCAATAGTATCTGACAGTGTCTGAACTCCAAAATTCTCTGCTTGGAGGGGAATGCCACCAGGGGCKGCTCCATCAGGCTGGGCAGTGTGAGAACCTCCCCTCCGAGCCAAGCACCGTGCCTGGCTCCTGTCCTGGCAGCTCACCAGGCTGCTGAGCAGCACTAACAGGCATTTGGGTTCTGTCCTGCAARAAGACTATTCAGCACAGAGGCACTGCCCCAGCAAACACCCTCTCAAGTCTGCACTGAAACCATTCCACACAAGCTGAAGTACAAGTTAATCAGGATTTGCTTCCAGAGCAGTCCCGTGTGCTTTRTTAAGTCTTCAGCATCCCAAGAAAAACAGTCAGAAGGAGAGAAATCCTGCAAGCTGGGAGAAGAACCATCATTCCCCAGTCTACCCCTCCAAAAAAACTGATCTAGGATTACAAAATGCCTCTGCAYGAAGCAGCAAGACATGAGAAGTGTGTCAAGCACAAGAAAAATTAYTATAAAAATTTGACATGACAGATAAACATAGGAGACATTAACAATAGCCAGTTTTTCATAGCCTGCTTAGATCCCTTGGATAAGAGTAGGCACATGATTAACCAAAAATTCTAGCCAATAGCTGATGTTATTTCAGCATTTTTCAAATGCTTCAACTAGAACCTTGTCAAAATAAACGGTGGATTTGTGCTGTATGTGCTTATATGGCAAAGTTGATCCACAGTGATACTATTACAGTGTTGTAAAGCATAAAATCTAGTTAATGGTTTCTGCCAAACCATGAATCAGTTGCAAAATAGCGAYCCAAAGTATGTTCTTTTTTTCCATTCTCTAATATTTCTTCACAGCACAACCCAAACAATTGCTCATAATTAAACTGATTGGAGGAGCAGACACTGGCAGGAAATACACTGCTGGCACTGCTCCAGCAGCACTTCATTGTATTGGATTTAGAACAATTACATCAGTTCCTTTCATTTTGCAGAAAAAGAGGAGGGGGCCTGTTTTTTATCTTTTGCTCTCTACAAGCAAAATCAATGTTTGTCAAATGTCCTGAAGCAGATTCACATATTTTTAACGAACAGCTTTAAGTGCATCCCCAAATACCCTTCTGCCTTTGCCCATTATTTTCACCTTCTTCATGGGTGCTTTGTTTTATTAGTCAGTTCCATCAGGGTATTTTTTGAGGGAAACAGAAGTAGATTAGCTATTAATAATGGAAGGACAGAAAATGAAACATATTATACAACAAGCAAGCAAAGGTAGAGTGAAACTTGAGTTCCAAATTTAAACAAACTATGCCAGTATCTGTACCCCAGACTAGACTTAACACCCAGCATTTCCTACACAAACCTGAGAGCTTTCAGCTCTGTTGAGAGTACCTACAGCTCACAGCTCTGCACATAGATAGAAGCCACACTTAGGGGTCCTTCAGCCAAATGAAGGATCTGTATTGCAGGAAGCCTTGTTTTCAGTTCMCATGGCCACCTTGACAGATTTGCTTTCACTCTGCAGTGCCTGCTCTACTGGGCAGCTCACAGAGTCAGAGGATGGCTTGTCTCTACAGCAGTTTCTTGCTCCCAGCAGGACATGTGCAASTTTGGGCCTGCACAGAGGCCAGTCACAATCTGGCAGTCAGTAAGATACTCATGCATTCAATTAAAGTGCTTTTTCTCTCACACATGCCCAGCAATGTAGCACTTCCCATGAATGGCTGTGAATGGACCTTTGAAGAGGTTCTCACAGAATGAATGTRCCTCTGTTTCCCTCAACTGCTGAATAGAGGGCAAACTTGTTTCAGAAATATAATCTATATTAGTAAATTTATAAGTGAGAGCTGTGTATTCATATCCATTTTTTACCCATGCAGACTTAGAAACAAAATCCAGAGTGTTTTTGTGGGGGAGRAGGGAGAAAAACCTGCTTGTGAATAGAGTACTGTGCAAGGAGTGAGGAAGATAAGGCTTGCAGCTTGCCCTCAGCAAATCCCTTTGTTTCTTTGCCCTTCTCTTTTATGGTCCTAAGTCTTGGCTACCTATATAAACAGCTCCCTGGGAGCCATAGGTGTGGCTGATGCATCTCAATATTCTTTGAGTAGTAAATATCAAGTATCATTGAAAATAAGAATTTGTATATTGTAAGATGAGGTTACAAGTCACAGAATCTGAGAATTGCCGAGATTGGAAGTGGCCTCTATATCCTTTAGCCCAGCCCCCACTCAGAGGATGGTCAGCTACATCATGCCACTCAGGACTACGTCCAGTCAGGGTTTTAATGTCTCCCAAGGATGTCAACTCCACAACTTGTCTAGGCAACCTCTTTYAGCATTCAGCCATCTTCACAGCAAAGTCTCCAAGTATTCTTCCTGCCAGTCCAACTTGAGCATGCTGCCTTTCCTCCTTTCACAGGATACCACTGAGCAGAGTCAGTTTCCATCTTTGCTCCCATCTCTGCCCCAGTCAGGTAACATCTCCCTCTCTCTCACTCTCATTTTAATGCTGGAATTCTTTCATCATGTGGTTATTTGCTGGCCTCCTTCTACTGCCCCCATGTCTTCTGGGAAGCCCAGAAGTGGACACAGCCCCCTGGCCCCACTAGGACTGGGCAGAGCACAAGGCTCCCCTCCCTTAACCCTGTGGCAAAGCTTTGCTGGTGCAGCTCAAGAGGCTCCTGGGCACCTGTGCCAAAGGTCACTCTGCTGGCTCACATCAACTTTGCATCCACCAAGAGCCACAGCTTTTATCCTCTAAAACTGCTTCCCATCAGGTCAGACTCCAGAATATTCTAGTGTTTGGATTTACTTCTTCTCAGGTGGATGACTGCATATTTACTCTGTTTGGTGAGCATTGTGTGCTTCCTGGCCACCATTTCTCCAGTTTGTCAAGACCCTCTGAAAGGCAGCACAACACTCCGAAGTATCAGCTACTCCTCTCAGCTTTAGATCATCTACAAAGCAAGTTCCAGACCCAAATAAACATGAAGTGGATTGAATCAGAAGTTTGGGTGGAAAAATTGCTTCACAAAAACAYTTGTCAAGCACTGGACCAGGCTGTCCAGGGAAGTAGTCACCATTCCWGKAGATATTTAAAAATTGTGTAGATRGGGCACTTGTGGACTTGGTTTAGTGGTGGACTTGGAAGTTCTAGGTTAATGGTGTGACAGTTATCTTAGAGGACTTTTCCAGCCTATATGGTTGTGTGACTCTACAACAGGACCCAAAGTACATTCTGACCTACATCTCTAATGGATTCTGGTTGCCTGGTTTGCACAGCCCCAAAGCTGCTTGAGGCCATCTAGACTTGAGAATCACTGGCAGCTCACCTGTCAGAGGCACAGAGGGGCCACTGTGCAGAAGGACTGTTTGTCTTGTTTGTGCTACATCACACCATTCTCAGTCATGAGAATAAACCAGCTACATGGGAAAATGAAGGAGAAATAGCAGCTGCTTGTTGCAGAAGTGCAGCAGCTCTGAGRCACAAGTAAAACATCAGCATTTTAAATTGGATGTTTTTTCATTTTGTTCACAATCTCCTTTTGCAGTTTATCTTTCTGTATAAGAAGGAGGGTGCCTACTTTCTATTTATAACTTCGCTGGGAAAGAGTCAATGTTTTGGTTTTATTAGAACACTGTTAGAACAGAAACATTCCAGAGCCCCAAACTAAAAGACAAATTCATATTCGTGTTTGTGTTTCCCTCAGCCTGTGCTCCCTAGCAGAAACACTCAATGGGCACAGTGTAGTGTAACTGCTTGACTTGTACATTTGTAACTAGCACATCCAATGCCTTTTCCAGCAGATAATACTGTATGAGAAAACACTGACTTGCAGCTATTTTTAAATCATAATTTAAATTTCCAGATGTGCCAGGATGTCTTTTCGGACAAGGAGGATTTTGTTTCCTAAACAGACATAATTAAATAGTGATGTTCTTGAAASAGAGAAATGTTCTGTTCAGGTTGAAGATGAGGATTAGCATCTGCTAAACCAATTTCTTGATTGGCATCTGCCACCAAATTTCTTGAATTTTCCCAGCTAAAGAGCTCAATCTGCTTCTGTGTTTCCTATCTGCAAAGGTGGCATATTCCTGCTTCCCTTCTTCCTACTCTTTAGATGTAAAATGGTAAGAGTAGAGCAGCACTCTACAGAGGTTACAAATACCAGGATGAGTATTTGTATTTCAGACACTCCCTACAAGGACTGAACACTCCTGTCCTGCAGACAGCTTTGGTGCATACTACATTTATAAACAAGATGCACTTGCTCTTTGAGCCACATCATTCAGAGCAATTCTAACTTCACCAAGAGGTGGTTTTTTGCTTTCCCATTTCATCTGCTTTTTAATTTTAAACATCTCTTTGGAACAAGACTTATGTTTGAGATATCATGTTATCTAAGAGAAAGTCTGGAAGTACACAGAATATTTATCCCATGCTAAATCAAACACCTGTTGGCCTCAGAAGAAAAAAAAAAGAAAGAAAAAAAAGGAAAAAGATAAAAGTCTTTCAGTACATTTTGAATTCCATTCTCCAGGTGAACTACTATGCTAGGGAGAGATGTGTATGAACACGAAAATACATCCTAAGGCAAACCATTAAAGATTAAAGTTAGGCTTGCATTTATCTGGGATTTTTCAAAGTACTGACATCTACTGATTTTTGCATTCTTACATTGCTTTCTGTATCTTGATTTCATTCACCACAGGCAACAAAAGTACCAAATAGTCATCATCATTTTTCCACACAGAACTATGAAGTCCAAGGGAAAAAAACCCCAGACTCTGAGCAAGAAATGCCATCTCTATCTTGCCAGCTCAGCTAGCCATCACATACAGCTTTAGCGACAGAGGAATAGTGCTGGCAGAGYGCCTTAACCACCTCACCAAACCAAAGAGTTAGATTTGAGAGGAGAGTCACCATCAGAAGTGCTGGAAACAGACTGTGTTTTGTTATACTAATGTTTATTGGAAGCACAGCATCACCAAAGCATTTCTGAGGCAAACCAAGACTAGCCAGGAAAGTATCACTTATGGTATTTTTCACATTTCCAGTAACTTGACCTTTTTTTTTTTTTTTAACTATAGAACAATCACCAACACAAGTGCTTTATACTGGTTTCTTACAGAAATACCAACCTAAGAAATGCCCCAGTATCATCCAGCCTGATACTCTGGCTTGTTTCTTTACACCATTTTGCAGCATCTCTTTGAGAAAAGAGTCTCCCAGTGTTGTTAGCTTGAAGAATCACTGTCCATCTCCTGCTTTACTGCCAGAACAGAGCCCTGCCAAAGAAYAGCTCTTGCAAGATATGACATTGAATGTGAGACTCCTTGTTTTCTTTTGGCCTGTCTCCCCACTTGAAAGACTAACTGAAGAATAACCTTGACAGAAAACACAACTAAACACTGACTTAAAAAAAAAAATTAAATAGAACTTGATTTTTAGCCATCTTTCTCCTGCCCTGATCAAGTCAGTCCCAAACTCACCCCACTACCCCAATGCTCAGAGCCAGGAAAAAAGATTGTGCTGCAGGGCTTGCTGCTCTCACTTTAATTGACAAGTCTGTTCTTCCTTGAATTTAACACTTATTTCAGAGTTTGATTATGAACTACACTTTAATTTGCACTTTAATTTGCTTTTTTCTTTGCCATGGATTTTAGCATTCTTGTAGACCATCCTTGGACAGGATTGTAGCTAATACAAAACCTTTTGTTTTCAGGCACATGGATTTCAGCCTTATTTCTGCTATTCTGAGAGGTATGAATAAATTAATGCTATAATTTTTTCTGACATGCATTGTTAGCTAGATCTCTCCAGAGATAGACACAGCTGGTGCTCCATTCTGAGACTACACATGTGAGTTTACAGAAAGAATGTTTCCTTGCAAGTTAATATCACAACAACCCAATGATGTCTTTCTCCTCTTGTATTTTAGTCCAACTGATTTTATCTCCAACTCTACCTTCCAAACCATGTATACATCCAAATGACCTCAGTTTGGTAAGCTCATGCACAGGCATTTAATTGCAAAAACCCAGCACCAAGGCCCAAAACTGAATTTTTCAAACCATCACTTGATGTTAATGCAGTTGCCTAAAATATTGCCCATCCATCAGGTTCTTCTGAAAATGTGTGGTAGTTTAACAATCATAGCATAAATTTTGCACAATATTTTTTTTTTCAGAATCTTTATTTCATTTTTTAACAGTCCAATTAGATCACTCTGCTTGAACTCAAACTCCCTCAGCATCATTTGACTGCTCAGCTGGAAAGATWTGCTTATATTTGGAGACCATATCCTATACCCTAGAGTTCAGTAACATAGCATTCAGGGCCAGAGATGGATTTACATAAAGACCATATGGAAAGACAGCCTGGACACAGCAGGCCATATATCTAAGAAAAGGAAAAGACTCCCTAATCTCTGCCATTCAGATAGAAAAACTCCAGCTGGTAATCCCCGTTCTCAGTTTGTATTGCTATTTAGGAGATTCCTGACTAATAGTCTACTTCTCCTAGTGTTTCACTGGAGCATGGCCCATCCGATGGGTGGGAGGGGACAAACCCTCTTGCTGCTGGGGGTGACCTGAKGCAGCTGTGACAGTCTTGTTCTCATGAAACCAGGTCTCTGAGCAGCTGCCAGCCACCAGCTCTGCCCACAGCCACTTTTTGTTACCCTCTGCTTCCAGGAGGGCAGCATGCCCACCCTCGGGGCATCTCTCCTGCAGTGGGGGAGAGGTTGGTGTGCCAGCCTGATGTCCCACAGTCAGGTACAGCCCAGTAGAGGACTGGGTTAGTACTGACTAACCCGGATGAGATCACTGCAACATTTTTGGAGAGTCCTGTACACATTATTGGAAACAGACAGGGAGCTTGGAGGGGAGGAGGAGCTCTCTCACATGGAAAGCTTCAAGGCTACCAAATACTAAGCTCTTGCTCAGGGGCTGAAGTTTCCAGTAGTAATTAAGAAGAGCTTTTCCATTAGCAAGTGCTACATTAAAATTCTTTTGCATCATTAAGAATGAAATCCTCCTCAGAAATCTGGAAAACTTAATAAATCCTGATTAGCTAGAGGGCTTGGAGGGGCAGGGAAAGAAAAAAAAAAAAAAAAAAAAAAAGAGAGAGAGAGAGAGAGAAATGAATGCCCTGAATTGTGTGGAGAGAACAAATTATTACAGTATTCCTTCATTAGTTCCTAGTAGAGGAAGCATATGTATAAAAAATAAGTCCCATGCAGAAGTCTGCATTGACCAAGTGACCTAATCAGCGAACTTAAGGAAGGTTTTCTAGTGTCTGAAAGCACTCTGACCATGCTCATGCAATTCCCAAACATCAGCAGAACTGATGAGGTATCACCTCCCAAGAGTCACTGCCAGGTCTCTGGGCAGGAGAGACAGCTCTGCCTACGTGGGGCCATAAGCAGGAGCTCCAGCTGAGTTTGGGAGCTTGGGRCTCACACACCTTCCTCACCCTCTGGCCACAGGAAGCATCACTTCAGCTCTTGTTACAGAGCCATAAACATGGGCTGGAAAATTCAGTTTGCTCAGTTTAATAGGAAATGATGCAGAGCTGTTGTACAGTTCAGAACAACCATATTTGCAAATACACTCTGTGAAGAAAAAACAAKAGTAATCACAGAAACAGCCTCCACTGCAAGCATCTTGCCTTCCTTAGGCTTGCCTAAGTTATTTGTGGTTTGTTTACTACATCTCATTATATTTTTACAAAAGAAATTTAATTTGCTTAAAAATGAATGTCTGTGCTTTGCCCTTAAGTTCCAATATATTAAACTGTTGCTCTGGAGTAATTTCTCACTGGATAACTCTTCAAAGAAATAGTTACTTATTTTTCTTCATTCCAGAAAGAACTATTCATGCATGGCCGTACTCAATGGCATTTATCTAGATAAATAGGCAAATAGGAAAAAACAAAGCAAAAAAAATCACACCATACTAATGAATAGCTCATGTCTTTTGGAAAAAATCCACTTATCTTCCTCAGATACATACAACACTTGAAAAGAAGAGAAACATGTCAACATGGTATTCTTTTCAATTACTTCAGTTTTTTMCTGGTTTAGGTCTTGAGGTTTTGCATGATCTGCCACTGTCCCCTGAAAGACACATTCATTTCTCTTGTGACAGTGGATCCCAGGAGGATCAACAATTGGAAAACTCAAAGGRAACAGGATTGGCAGGTGCCTTGCAGAGATAGATGTGACTGGGAGCAACACAGAGAGGAACACACTTGTACCTGGGTTTGCTGCTGAAGGATCCCAGGAATGCTCCAAAGCTCCTAAAGAATGAGAGTGATAACATGATGGGATTCTCCACCCCTCTTACATCGTTTGCATTTCCTGAATGTGACTAGAAATGATGCAAAATTAYGTGATGATCCATACTTTGCATACCYTAAAWTACCTTCAGTGCACCAAAGAGGTGTGAAAGTAATAAAAGTGGAATTTCCAAACCACTCAGGAAAATCCCATCCAGCGTTTCTTAGCTTAAAATAAACTCATTAATGTGGGGTGGGATTAATTCTACTTAAATTAGCCATCTGAAGATTAGTTGGCATGGGCTGAGCTAGTCACTGCAGGATCCCCAGCATCAGTGGAAAGCAATGCACACCCCCAGGAGATGGGATGAATCACAGAAACACAGCAATGCTTTTTTCCAGAGCACCCGTCCAACAATGTGCACTTCAGGAACCTCTGAGCCAGCGCTTGCAGCTTTATGTTAAAACCTGTCAAGGGCTCCACTGCAGAATTCTTTCCTCTGTTAAAACTGAGCACGTTCTTTCCTCATTTTCAATGTGCTATTTACCCTCAGTAAGCCCTTCCTTCTGATCCCATAAGTGCTCGCTCCTTTGAGAATTACTGATTTCTTWTGCAAAGCCATGTGGTCAATCTCAACCTTTGTCCACATTAACTGATACTTTCAAGGACTTTCAGGCAGCTTCTAAGGCATGACATCCCTCCAAAAGCTAAGCCAACTCCTCCATAGTATATAATTCAGGCTTCCACTACCATCTCATTTATTACTGCATCTATCATTTTTCCAAGTCTAAACTGATCAGCACTTTTCTTGAGCTTACCAGTACCTTTATGGAAAAGGCATCCATTATATATTAGACAGTTTTCAGTCCTCTGATGCTCACATGAGACAAGAGGATTCCAAGTAGCAGCTTAGCTACTTCAGCCTTTCGTGGACATTACCCAGTCCGAATTACCCTATTTTGTTGGTTTGGTCTATAAAGCTCCAAATCAGTGTTGTCTAAAGTCACACCCTAATGTGTGTCTGATAATCAAATGTGGAGTTTCTCAATATTTCATATTTACAAGCCTGTTTTACTCATCCTCATTTGTGTCTTTTCATATACTTTGATATTTTAAATTATAGAGATATTTCTTTATCGTGTGAACTCACTGTCTTTAAAAATAGCCCAGACACCGCAAACTCTTTCATAGATCCCTAGGTTCCCATTGTTCTGCCTAAAGAACAGAAAGATCTTAGAGGTCTTTTCCAATGTAAATTATTCTATGACTCTAAGATTTGGAAGAGCCACGATCAAGCCCCAAAAAGAGAGAAAAAAAATTAATGGCACTGGATAATTTTCCAGTTGTTATAAAGATCATCATGACCCCTACAAAGAGCTCCACATCAGCTTTCCCTGAGGACAAAGCTATCACCACTCCATCTGCCTTCTCTCAGAAGAACAAATAGTATTGTAAATGCTGACAGAGCCTGATTTATAGGCTGGGGTTTTTACTCACATTCAACTATCCAAGTGCTTATAACACTTGTATTAACACTGCCATGCTTATGCAGCCAGGATTCCAGCGAAGTTACACAATTCACCTTCATGAGCTTTCCTTCACCCTTCCAATAGAGAAACACAGTTTGAACACCCCAAACTGCAACTGAGACTATTTAAACAATTTCACTTCAGAACAAYTAATAAATTAGGAAAAAACAACCCCCAAGATTCCTCTAGCTTCAGGTCAAATACAATTTCATTTGCAACAGCAAAACTCTGACCAATTCTTTACCAGAGGACTTAAAAATACCTCAGTACTATCAGCCACCCAGCATTTTTGTCCAAGTGACATAGAATTTAAGGTGCTGCCTCATCCATTTCTGAAGAGCTCCCTTTTCCTCTGCCATGTTTCTGTTTTTAGGAAATGCACGTTTTTTCCTACAGTGACCTACCTGCACTCTTGAAAAAAAAAGCACGCAGCCACCTCTTCCACCTCCATGTCTGCAAACAGGTTCTTCAAAATCAGCAGAGAAAACAATTTTCATTAGGGAAATGTATTTTCTTTCTTCTATAAAGGCCTATTGACCTTACACAARTATATAAACCTCCTAACATCACCACTTCCTCCTATAACCCCCGGTCAGCACAAACATCTAGCTAAAACCCTCTTCTCCAGGGTGAGCTCAGGTGCCCACAGCCTAAGAACAGGAACACCTGGAAGTAGTTAGGGCAGTTTGTATGCAGCCAATGAGGCAATGCTCATTTTCCATTCCTGTGGTTACCTACAGAACATTAAGAGCGAGTGCTCAGCAATGTGTCCTTCTTGTCACATACTCTGAGGAACACAGCAATGTCAGAGCCCCTGTCTCTCACAGTGCAAGCTGTGTGSTGCTGCCAGCCCTGTCAGAGCTATGGCAACCCTGGGTCCAAACCCTGCTGTATGGTATGGCATAGCTGCTTGCATCAGTTTATTTTTATAAAATGCATTAGTTTTAAAATTAAGATTAAATTTAACCTCATTCCTATGCTTTTGTAAAGAGATGTGCTGGAGGCAAAACCTGAATTACTGTCATCTATTGCATTAGCATGCAAGAAGCTCACAATATAMCTTAACTGAAGCTGAGGATGCCTGTGCCAGGACACATCACTAGATAACTGGAGATTTCATCTGCAGATTGCAGAAAATTTGTGGAAACTTTCCCATTTTGAAGGYAGCAAAACAGTAAGGCAGAAAGCTGAAAAAGTAAAGGAGCCTAGAACTGAGCCAGCTTTTCCAAGTGCTAAATATACATTATTATACACTTAAGAATATGATTCCCATAGCCACAGGCTGTCCAACCTTCTTCCAGGCCCATCACMTCTGCTCCTTCACTGTGCAGGACAATCACAGAATAAATAGGTAGAAGAGTCTAGGCCATAGTAGGTTGCAATTGACCCATAGTCACCCAGCAGGCTGATGAATTTATGATCAGCTCCTCTTGTCAAAAGGCAATAAAAGGGTGAAAAATGCATCTCCAGTGATGAGGTTACATAAAATCTCAWGCAACTGAATAATGTGGGGATGTAYTTGTAGGGCTGATCCTTCATCTCCCATTTATGCTGGTACCAAAGAAGAAATGCTTTTTAATTACAGAGATGGAAATTGAGTACCACTACTTTCTTTACAAAAATAGTTCACTAAAACCTGTCACTTACCTGTATGCTCACAATTTGCCTTTTCCATTAAATTCTGTGGATTCGTCCTTGAGTCACAGAAGTACAGAGCATCCATTGTCTATTTTAAGACTTTTGTCAGTATGAACTTTATATCACAGGCAACAGAATTTTGAAAAGTCTCTTAATATCAA